>JAOEGS010000219.1:0-22032 GCA_025447755.1 Corythornis vintsioides
TTCTCTTCCCTCCCCCCCTTCCCGTTCCTCGTTCTTCCCCCCGGGCCGCGGCCGCCTCCCCGGGGGCGGCGGGAGGAAGGCCGGGGCGTGGGGCTCCGGCGGGCGGTCGGCGTCCAGGGCGATCCCAAGATGGCTGGAGGCGGCGGTGACGGGCGCGGGGGGCTCTGCTGAGCGGCCCCGCCGGAACGGGACGGCTGGGCTCTGCTCTGGCTCGGCTGGCCCCGCAGCCCCTCCGCAGAGCCCCGCCGGGCGGACGGCCGGGGGAGTAGCAGGAACGGTTTTGTTCCGGTGACTTTATTGTAATTTTTTTTTAATACCTTTTTTAAAAAAATTAATTTTTAACGCGTCTCCGGTCTCCAGCAGGGCAGCTCAAAATGGCTGAGAGCTGACTAGGCTCTCCCGGAACCGCACGCCTCGGCCAGCTCCTCCCGGTTGCTCGCCACCGCCTCGCCCCTTCCCGGTGGGGCAGGACCGGGGAAGGCGTTCCGCGGGCGGCTCCGTCACCCGTGGCTCTGACCCGCTCTCCGCGACCCCGGCTCCATCGCATTGTTGCCGTCGGGGGGGGCTGCGGTCCACCCGGACAGCCATGAGACCGGGCTAGGTCGGACCCCAACCCCGGACGCGATTTTCCGCCCCCCCCCAGCCCCGGTGGGAAGTCGGAGCAGGTTGATTTGGGGTCCGCGGGGTTCAGATCGCTCCTTGGCAAAGCCCATCCTCTCTCCATCCCTTCCCGGGAGCCTTGGACGAGGAGGGCTGCGTTAGTCTGGGGTTAGATCTGAATGACCGAGCTCTCCCATTCAAGACCTCGCAGTCTCAAAGCAGGCGAGAGGGGTTTGGGTGTTTTTTTGTTGTTGTTGGGCTTTTTTTTCCTGTCTTTTTTTTCCCCTCTTCCTTTTTTTTTTTTTTTTTTCTTCCTCTTCTGCTTCACCGGTTTAGAAGCAAATCTCGGGGGCCGCACAGAGAATTCGGTTTTTTCGTCATCGTTCCTATTACTATTATTTTTTAATCTTCCTCCTTTTCCCATTTTGGACCTTAACCCTTTGATCTGATTCCTTTTAAAAGACTCTCATTCCCAACTCCTATCGGGGAGAGGGAGGAGAAATACAGGGGAGGAAAAAAAAAGGCAACGAGTGAGTCTGTGCTCTCAGCTGTTAGCTAGGTTGGTGGGGGACAAAAGTCCCTTTAAAATATTGAATGTCAGTTGCAAACCTAAGAAAAGAAAAATCTGATCTGGAGCGCTAAATTTAGGAGCTTTATATGGTACTTGGACTCTGCTGCTGGATTTTGTATGGATTTTTTTCAACCTTTGGTAAGTTTCGATTCCCCTTCTGGGTTAGAAAGAAACATAAGGCTTTTAGGGGTGGTTAAGACTTTGGGCTGCAAATCCTAGGGTATCATGTTGGGGGGGTGGGGGGGGCAAATTAACCATTTGTGTCGCTTTTCTAATGAAGTGAAGGGAACAACGCGTTTTCTTGCCGGGGATTCCTAGAGTGCTACGATGTGGTTTATTCTCAATTTTAAAATCGGCTGTGGTTTATTATTTATTGCGTGTGCTGTGGGGAGGGCGGACCCCAGCCGTTCACCCCCAGGCTTTCCCGTTGCAGGGAGGACAGACCCCGGCGTCTGCCCCTAGACCGCACTGAGCGACTGAAGTGGGTGGGGGGGAAACGCCAGAGGCTGCCAGCAGAAATGGCTGAGAATTGGAAGAACTGCTTCGAAGAGGAGCTCATCTGCCCCATATGCCTGCATGTCTTCGTGGAACCAGTCCAGCTGCCCTGTAAACACAACTTCTGCCGGGGCTGCATTGGGGAGGCGTGGGCCAAGGAGTCGGGCTTAGTGCGGTGCCCAGAGTGTAACCAGGCCTATAACCAGAAGCCCAATCTGGAGAAGAACCTGAAGCTCACCAACATCGTGGAGAAGTTCAACTCCCTCAACCTGGAGAAGCCTCCTTCCGTCTTGCACTGTGTCTTTTGCCGCCGGGGCCCGCCGTTGCCAGCTCAGAAGATATGCTTGAGGTGCGAGGCCCCGTGTTGCCAGTCCCATGTCCAGACCCACCTACAGCAACCCTCCACGGCCCGGGGCCATCTCCTGGTGGAGGCAGACGACGTGCGGGCCTGGAGCTGCCCCCAGCACAACGCCTACCGCCTGTACCACTGCGAGGCCGAGCAGGTGGCCGTCTGCCAGTTCTGCTGCTACTACAGCGGGGCCCACCAGGGACATTCGGTCTGCGATGTGGAGATCCGCCGCAATGAGATCAGGGTAAGTGGGACCTTAACGGAGGTGTGGGTTTGCCCAACCAAGGGGGGACACCTCTCTCCCTGGCCGCCCTGGCTCTGTTGTTCCCCAAAGCCTGGTTTTGTGTTGGGCCAACACAAAATGCACCCTAGTGCTGCTCTTCCTCCTCCACCCGGTCCCCCCCTTGGCAGACATGTTAGGTGGCCTCCCCAGCCAAGCAGTGATGGAGTCTGTGGATTCCGGGGGACTCCCTGGGGAAGGGGGTCTGTGCCAGGAGGCCTTACAGCTATAGGTCCTGCTGCCACTTGGGTCTGGGCTGTGTGGGGAATGGTCAAGGTCCTGGGCCAGGGGGGTTTGGAAGGGTCATCTCCCTGGTTCCCGCTTGGATATGTGGCTGCTTGGGGGAAGGTGGAGGAGCTACCCCCATCGGAGGTTGAGTTGCACTGAAATTGGGCTCCCAGGGGGGACAAAGCGGCCGCAGACGGGAGACGTGGACCCCTTCCATTGTAAGACCTGTGAATGTCAAACTGCTGGCTCTTCCCGTTGCCTCCCGCCGGGGCCGGTGGCTGCCATCCCCTTCCCCCCAGCACTGGGAGTGCTTCGTGTCGGAGACCCACGGCTTCTCACTGGCAGGGATTTGCGCTTGGGATTTGGCCAAATAATGTGATTTTTATTAGAGGGCACAGGGCAGCCCCCCCCTCTTTGAAGCAGCATGGGGTGTAGTGCTGGATTCAAGGGAAAGCGAGTCTATTTTGCTCATGGCCAGGCCATCTGGCAGGAGCTTTCACCCCTCGCTCCCCACCCTGAAGTTCGTGGTGGACTTTTAACAGCCCTGTGGGCAACCCTGACATGACCCCACCACCACCTTCCCCCTCAAGGCTACCCCTCAGCTCCCACTCTGACCCTTTGAAAGAGGCTCAGTGCTTGTCTGCCGAATAAATATTTAACAATGAATTGAATGGTGATTACTGTAAAATGGGGATGATTTCCTGTGTATTTTAATGTTGCCAAAATGAGTCACCATTTAGCAATAAAAAAAAAAAGTAGTCATAAATAAAAATTGCAGTATAATTACTTTCCAATTGGATGGCCAGGCCTTGGGGGGAGGGGGTGTGTGTGCAGCTCTGTGCAGAGAGGAGCCAGACTAAGCTCACAGGAAGGTTATTTTCCTCTCCAGGTTTTTTGGGGGAAAACCAGAGACCTCCGTGGAGATGCCAGCAGCTCCACCACACATGCTGGGAGGGAAAAGACCCAGCCAGGCTTTTGGAGAAGCGCTTTTCTGCTTCTATTTATAGGGAGTCATTTTGGTCTCCCTTTGGCAGGGTGGGGAGCCACCCCGGGAGGGCTGCACGGGGCTGGGATGGGGCTCGCATGTACATTTTACCCAAGCCTTAGCCAGGGACCAAAACTATTTTTCCAGGTCCTTTTCCAGGACACTTTGATCTCATCTATTCCTGCTCTTGCTGTGTGGGGTTTTTTTGTTGTTGCTGCCGTTGTTACGGCTGGATATTTGCTGCTTCTTGCGGATGCGCGCTGCTAATGACCTGGCAGAAAGCTGCCACCAGCTAGGATGGATTTTGGCCCTGGCTTGATATGTTAGGTTATGTGGCCAGACACCAAAGGTGTTGGACGGCTGTATCGTAGAGCCACAGAGTTGTTTTGTGACCTTGGCCAAATATCTTGTATGTCCGTTGCCGCGTTATCTTAATTTCCTTTCTCTGTGATGATAAGCTTGTCTATTCCTACTGGGCGCGTGGCTCGGTTGGGTGCTCGGAGGCTGGGGCAGCGGAGCACGGCTCGAAGCTGCGGGTTGTCAAACCCCAGCAATTCCCCCACCGTAGTTTGAAGCAGTTCCTCCATAAAGCAGCTGGAGTAGGGAAGAGCCCCTGGGAAAAATGCCCGGCAGGTTGCCGGCCACTGCTGTGTGGCCTCAGGCAGGTCTCTGGCCAAAATCTGCCCCTCACCAGCCAGCAGAGAGGGCGGCCATAGCAGCTCCTGAATTAGGGTGCGTGTGCTCAGCCGGTGATGGCTGCCCGCCTGCGGGAGCCAGGCTAGGATTCCTGCCTGCTTGCTCACCCTGCAGTGGTGAGCTGCTCTTGGAGCATCCCAGGGAAGGAGGGCTGGGGCTGGGGGGCAGATGAGTAATGCTGGGCTTGGGAGGTCTGTGGGAGGCCCTGTCTTGAGAGGTTTGTTCCAAGAGTGGCTTGCGTTCGGGAAGCTGTTAATTAAGAAATGAATCAAAATGTGGAGGATTAAAAGCCCTGTTTTTGGTGCAGGGGGCTTGTGAGCATGGGGGAGTGTGACATCGACCTGGTGTGGCGGCCTTAGCCCGGAGGAGGAATGGATGTCTGCAGACACGCTCCCCATAAACTTGCCTTTTTTTAGCATTTATTGCTCTGGCTGTGCTGCCAGCCCACCTTGAAGGGCATCTTACCCCCAGTTAGAGTCTGATTTGAAGGGAAAAAGAGCTCAAAACTCCCTGGGGCAGCACCAGTGCTTTCTTAGCTGGAAGCTGGCAATTAGGGCAGGCGAGCTTGTGCTGGGTGAAAGAGGCCAGAGGTGGGTGTCTGTGGGAGGAAAAGAGTATCTGTGGAGGGTGAAGCAGAGGCACACTCTTGGTGGATTTGGAGGAAAGGGACCACTCAGCGTTAGGTGCTGCACAAACCCGCAGAGCTCTGGCTCTGAAGTGGTTGAACTCTACAGCTCAACTGTAATACAAACAGTAAATAAAATGTGGTTAATATTTCTTTCATGGGCGTATAAAATGCTTACCTCCCCTTCCCCCTTGTGAGATGTTTTCTCCTTTGTTTCCTGTTTTTGTAATGCTTAAAGAGGAAAAAAGAAAAAAGGCCAACAGCCCCATCCTTTTTTTTTTTTTTTTTTAATTGCTCCCTGTAATTTTGTTTGTGTCAAGGTCTCAAAGTGAAACTTTTTTTTTTTTCTTCCATCTTTACCTTTGCTGCCCCAGCCATGTGCCTCATGCCTTCATGGAAGAACCTGCTGTCTCCCCAGCATGGGGGAATCTGCCTGTAGGTTGCAAAAGAAAGTTTCTCCAGCATGAGGTTGATGTATTGGTTAGGGGTTATGTGAAGTGGGTTGTGTTTTTTGTTGTCTTTTTTTTTAATTACTCAGAAAGGGGTAAAATATATTGCTGGGAGTGTAGCACATCTCAGAAGGCAGCACCTGAAAAAAGGGACTCCCTTTGAGGTTATTACTGTGTTTGTTATATCTTTGTGTGGAGCACAATTGGTTGAGGTCAGGTCTGTCAGAGCTTGCTTGGGGTTGTCCCAGCTGCCTGTGCTCAGCTGGAGGTGTCACCAGTGTGAAGGGACTTGGGTAGAGGCTCTGCTCCTGCTTATGTTTTGTTTCGGGGAATTAATTAGATTTTCCCCTAGTTTTGCATCATGATTTTGGGAAATAGGGAGAAAAATCTCTACGCATTCTGAAGATCTCTGGTGGTTTTGCACACTGAGAGGGTGACAGCACATTGCGGTGCTGAGACCTGTGGGAAAACATTGGTGGTCCTGCTACGGGTGTGTAGCAGCAGCACCCAGGACTGGCCATGGGGCAGCACCCATGTGGCAAATCCTGGGGGACAAGGACTGGGCTGCCGAGTCTGTTTGCTCCTCGGTGGGTTTGGGATTGCTTTCTTGGCAGCCTTCTAAAGTATGGGAAAGAGGAGAGGTGAGCACTTGGTAGGAGCACAGGAAGAGCTGAATCTCAAGTCTGTTCCAGAAACTCTGGTACTTTGCCAGTGCTGGCCACCAGCCCCAGTGCAGAGATGGCCCATGCTCTTTTCCTACCAGTCCCAGCTGATTGCTTCTGTAGTTGAAAGGTCTAGGTCTCTACAGGGAAAATGCCACCAGCTTTTCTTTGATACATTATCCTGACACCAGCAAAACCTTCCTGTTTGAAACAAGTCCCATGTTGCATCCCCATGCTGCCATCCATGCTACGGATGTTTTGCCGGGGTCTAGGGAGCCCCACTGTAGGGGAGACTGGAGTTGGCTCTGCTGCCAGGCTCCTGACGTGAGCTGCTGTAGGCTGTTTTACTCTGAAACAGGTTTGGTAACTTGTGATGGGCTGGAGTTTTTACAGGCTTAGCTATTTTCCAGATGACTTGCTTATGAGGAGCATGGCACACAGATCACAGGAGGCATTGTGAACCCAAGTGCTTGAGCGTTAATTTTGCTCTCGTGACTGTAGATGGTGTGGGCTGGTGCCTGGCAGGTGTTCCCTGTGGCACTCTTTGAACAAACCTGTTCTACCTACAACTTTTTCAGTAAGGCCTATGGAGCTGGAGTTGTGCAGGTTCTCCCTATGCCCTCCATCTGAGCCTCCAGCAGCACCCCAGAGCTGAACTGCTAGCCCAATCCAGGGGTTAGGTCAACCTAACCCTGGATTTTCCCTCTCCTGCCTTGGAACCCATGCCCTGGTTCCTGTCCAGGGGCCTCAGGACTCCAGCACTAGGATCCTAAATGTGACTGATCATTGTGCCCTGGGATGCTTTCACTTGGTCAAGCTGCTGTGATGAATAATGACTTCTTGGGCCTTGGGCAGTCACAGAGATCCCAGCACCCACCTAGCTTCCTTTTCTAGCTTTGTGCTGTTCACCACCATCAATCTGTCAGGCTTTGCTGTGCTGCATTGTCAGGGGCAGCAGGGGATTTCAGTTCAAGGGGTAGCAGCATGTGCTGCTCTGAGAGGTCTTGGTGGGGCTGAATCACCCTGCTGCAAACCCATCTGGGTCTTCTGGCCAAGTGACAGTGGATATCTTGGTGGTCCCAGGTCTTTGGATCAACTAAAACAATCTCCTGCTTCCCCAGGGTTTGGATTAAGGGCTTTTCCCTAATGCTTTCCTGCTATTCTTGAGCACTTTCCTTATTCTTACCCCATCAGGTTGCCAGAGGTAGTTTGTTCTAGACCTGGAGCCATAAGTCTTCTGTGTAGAGTGAATCTGAGAAGTGACAGCAGAGGTGGAGGGCATGGGGAGGCAGCCTCGTGGATTTGTGTGGGAGAGAGGAAGCTTGCACGGAGGAGACAGCTTTGGTAAAGAAGAGGGGTAGGACAGGGACTGCAACAGAGTATGTTCTCTTCCCATGAGGGACAATGCTGTGTGGTTGGGTGCTGGTGAAGAGGGAAGTGAGAGGAAGAGAAGTTCATCTAAGGACCTTGAGCTGCAAGGAACAGTAACATATTGTAGCCCAGGTTTACCCCTGTGGTACTCTGCAGGTAGGGATGTATAGGCACAGCCTTGCCCACCCATGCCAGACAGACCTATCCGGAGAGCATTCTTCCTTGGAGCCTTCCCTCAGCGGTGGCTTTGACTGAGCCCCTGAGACAAGGCTGTCTTGCTCTGGTCTCTGAACCAGGAGGCATAAGCCCAGCTTTGGCTGATGATGAGGGTGTCAAAATTTAACCCAGACTCTCATTTAGTCTGCATCCAACCCAAGATATTTATTTAAGTGTCGTGTGGCTACTGGCATGGAGTTGTGCAGCACGCTGCTCTCCTCAAGCCCACAAGCACAGCAGAGAGGGAGAAGTAGGAAAGATGTGGGCTGCACTGTGGCACCCTGCACTTTTCCTCCACTCTTCAACCTCATACCTCACATATGGGAGCATGAGTGAGTCCTCTGAGGAACACGTGAGCCATGGGACCATCCTTTCCTTCTCCCCTTGCTCTAGCAAAGCCCCATTCTCCAGATCTCCCTCCTGCATGGTTGAGTCTGGCCCAGCCAGAGGGGAGTCCACAGCCTCTCCACTGCTCTTGGATTTGCCTCTGGAAACGAGGAGTTGCTTCTGCCCCCATCCGAGCAGGGGGAGCAGAAGGGAGGCTGGTGAAGAGGGTGGGAGGAGAAGGCAGATTTCCATGTCTCACAAAGGGCACAAGTGATCAGATTCGTGCAACTGCCCAAGAATAAAGAGGCTTTTACAGTGCTGGCTGCCCTGACCTCTCTCCTCTCTGCTCCAGAGGACAGCGTGTGACCACACAGAGATTTCTTAGCTGTGCTTTGGAGGGAGGCTGTGGGTTTCTATCCCCAGATCTGTCTGCAGATCGCCTTGCAGCGTGTTGGCCTATTTTTTCATTTGTTACCTATCTGGTTACTGGAAATCTTGGTATATGGTACTAATTTCTTCTCTTTAATTTCATGTAATTGTTTTGGTTGGTTTCGGTGTTTTGTTTGTTTTGTTTTGTTTGGGTTTTTTTTCAATGTGCCACTGAAATGGGGCTGAGAGCAGCAGTGCTTCCAGAGCAGGGACAAAAGTAACCAGGAAACACAGGGCAAGAGAGGAGGGATCGACACCGAAACAATGAAATAGCCAAGCAAGGAAAGACTGAATGCTCAATAGCACAAGCCTTTGCAGAAATGCCTGGCTAGTGCAGCATTTTATAATCAGCTTCTGTGCTGGGCTGGCCTGCAACAGTAGTGTGATGGGGGAGGAATGCTTTGAATTAGCTGGATGCCAGAATTAATTCTGTCAGAATTCAAATGTACATGTATGTACAGATTTATAAATAAACACTTGGAGCCGGATTCTGCTTTGCCACGCAGACTCCAGGGCAGAATCTGGTCTGGCTTTTTTTTTCTTTTTTCTTTTTTTTTTTTTCTTTTTAAAAAAGTAAAATACTATGGATCTGGGCTAGGTTCTGGTGACTGTCAACTTTCTGCATTTATCAGCAGCCTGTAGGCTCAGGAGATGCTGGCTTGATCGGAGTAAGGGGAATGGATTGGAGAAGCCAGAGCTGCTGAGCTTGCTTGCGGTAGTTGCCAGTTTTCTGCAATGACCCTTCATCTGCTGGTAGAGAGGATGGGACAGATACCAGGGGAACATTGAGGAGGTGTGGAAGGTGCAGCGAGTGTCCTGCCCTTCTCTTTCCTCGGTGGACTAAGAGGCAGCCACTCCTTTACCCAGGAGAGCTACAGCCAGCATACGTGGGAACAGGAGGAAGAGCTGCCTGGTCCCAGTGAGGGAGGGATGGTTATTTACAGGGGTGAGACTCTGGATACATGCAAGAGTTTTCACATATGTCCCCCAGATGAACTTGGGGAAGAGGTTCCCAGTCCTGAATCCTTTCTGATAAGGACATCTTTGTCTATTCTGGCCAGGAGATTGTGGTTGTCCCACTTCTGTCTTGTGATTTTCTTGTGATGGTAACATGAGTGAAGTTCCATGCTCAAAGGAGCACCCTGCCACTCTGCGGCCCTGCTGTCTATGATGACGTCACAGAGTCATCTCTTTGCTGGGACAACGTACCAGAACTGTAAAAAAAAAAAACCAAACCAAAACAACCAAACAAAACAAAAACCCAAACAAAACGCACACACACTAAAAAACTAAAAAACCAAAACAACCAAACACCAAAACACAGGTGAATCAATTTGATTTCTCTGTTTCTTCTCTTCATTGTACCTGTCCTTTCTCAATTCCTTGGTGTTTGGATGCTCAGGGGGAGCCATCACCAGAGCAGGCTGGGAAGAGCTGAGCTGCGGATGGCTCCAGATGAGGCAGTTGGCAGGGAGTGACGTTCCGGATGGCTGTGTCTCTCTGAAATATGAGTAAACGTTGTCAGACCAGCCGACTGTATGATCCAGGGCTCGGGGAGGGCTGATCCGCCCTTTCATCCCTCCACCCATCTCTCGCTGTGTGGGATCCCCCATTTACTTGGCACACCCCACTGCTCTTCTCCCTTCCTGGGTGACCTGGAAGGTTTGTCATAGAGCTGGAGCTTTGGAGAAAGGGAAGGAAAATCCCCGGTATCCTAATGGAGGCAGTGTTTTCCCTCGCTGTACAACAGCTTAATCCAAACCTTCATTAGAGCCAGTTATTGTGTGGCTTTAAAACCTCCTCCCCTGGAAACTCGTCTCCCTCCCCCTTCCCTCCCAGTCGATTCTGGTCAGTGGAGCTGAGCTCTGGGGTTTGGTGCTTGGCCACACGCAGACGTGGATCGATCAGGCTGATATTTTTGTGGCAGTGGTTTTTGTTGCTGGTTGCAGTGATTGTTGGCCAGTTGAGGGGGCTTGGCGGACGCTGTAACGGGCTCGTGCATGTGGCAAGGGGACAGAGTAACGCAATCGCGTCCTTCTGCTCATTATCCGCTCGTTAGCGGGGGGGGGGCTACATCCCTCTCCCCATCTGAATCGTGCGGAGCTGTGGGCTCTGCAGTGGGAGCTGGTTTTCCCTGCAGGTGAACTCCTCTGTGCTGAGACAAAGGGCTGGGGGTGCCGGTGCCTCCCTTTGTTCTTCTGTCCTGGTGCACCCGCCTCTGACGGCAAAAAGCCCCTTGAAGCGAGCCTCTCAAATGGATGGAGCAGAATAAATGCTCTACGAGGTCTCTGTCCCCCTCGCAGACCCTTTGGGGACAAGGGGAGGGGGGGTCCGCGTTCCCCCTTCCTTCTGGTATTGTGTTAGCCCCTCAGTGATGGGGGTGGCTGGATCTGAGAGGGAATGACTGCAGCTCCCCTGCCACAGCTGCACCATTGTGGTTGGGTGGCTGAGGCCCGCAAGCCTGGCTTGGGTCAGAGGTGCTTTGATTGTAGGGATGGGGATTTGCCCCCTGTAAGGGAATGGGAGCACATTTTGAAGTTATTTTCCTGTCTCTGCCTGCTGGCATCCTGCATGACAGGGCATCAGGCAGAGGACTGGAAATAATGCCTTGTGTGTTGTGTGGAGACCACCCCTTGCCAAATGCATTTCCCAAGGGTGTGAGCCCAGCAGGTAAAACCACAGCCTGTCCTTCAGCCAAAGATTTTGTAGTATTTTACTGGCAACATGGTAGAAAAAGATCAGTTTTATCTCTTCAGCAACCTAAAATCTAGTTAGGGAAATCAGAATGTTACCCTAAAGTAGAGATAAGCAGAGGTGGGGGACCTGCTAGGGAGTTGAGAAACCCATGGCAGTGGGAGAGCAATCCTGGAGACTCAGGCTTTCTTTGCTGGTGGTGGTACCTTGCCAAACACCGACCCTGCTAGCTGTCCCCACCCAGGTGTTTCCTCCCCAGGGCTGGCTCCTGGCTACTTCTGTAATCTGTGAGTGCACATGGTACTAATCCCCATTTGTTAAAGTGCTTTTCCAGTGATTTGATAAACAATACCAAGGTGATGAGCAGAAGCTAAACCTTCCTCTATGGGTTAAAACTGCCCACTGGAGCCTTCCTTGGGAGGTGTTACTCCTTCCCAAAATGCAAGGCCCAGCTTTGCAGAAGAGAGAGACAGACAGAAGGCATCTGAAAAGATAACCTTCACACATGCGTTGCACCCAGTAACTGTAGATGCTGAGGATAACCTTGTGCTTCTCGGAAAGGTGGAGGCTGGGAATGTCTGTCTGGTCGGGCAGAAGATGGAGGAAGCCAGGGGAGTGGGAACCCATGGGGCAGCAACCCCAGGTGTGTCCTGTCCATGGGGTGGTGATCCCAGGCATCCTGAAGCCCAGCTCTGCCAGATGCTTTGCATCCATGGAGCCCATCTTTTCTTCTGCCTGGTGGAGGGAGCAGGCATTAACATTTTGAAGGTCAAGGAGATATCATGAGCTGGCCCTGAGGTGTGGCCAACAGGTAGGGAGAAGCCACCACAGAGCTGAGCTAGCAGCCAGGCTCATTGGTGCCTGGGATGGGGAGCTGCTGTTGTTGTTGGTCCTTCTCATCTAGAAAATGGCAGTGTGATCACATCTAGAAATGGCTCCTCCAGCTGTACCTTGCACGCTGGTACTGCCCCTCAGTCCCCATGCGGCTCTCGGCACATCCCATAACCTTTGTGCCTCTGCATCCTCTTTAAAAGAGGATAATGAAACTGAAAGGAGGGAAGCAGCAGGTGCTGGAGGCACCTTGAACTGTCGGGCTTGGGGAGACACTGCTGGTCTGTCGAAGACCTGTGTCTTTGAGTCAGGAGATGAAATGCCGGGTGGGGAGAGGAAGTGTGGTGAAAACCGCCTCCTTTGGGGATGAAAACTGAGCCTTGAATATGACTTGCATGAATTGGCAGGAGTAGATCTGTTCCCCTGGCTCCCCTTGAGGATGGAGCTGGCCGGGGTCTGAGCTGTCAAGCTCCGATTGCCAAGTCAAACCTGGAAGATAAATGATACTTCAGGGGCCTGAGATCAATAATGTCAAAGGCTGGCCCGTAATCTGGCAAGATTAAAAACCAATGACAGGCCTGCTCCTAGGAACAGAAGTCAGCACATTGAAGAGGAGCAGTGGGGTTTGCTCCTTTACAGTTATTCCCTGGTGGTACCCACATCCAAAGCTCACCTTCCCAGGCTCTCCCCTGCAGTATCAGCGATTCACCTCCTCAGTCAACATTGACCAGATCCTGCACGTCCCCTATGGCCAGCGGTCCAGGCACAGCTGGTCCAGAGCACTCCTGCCCTTGGGAGAATGGCTGAGCTGAAGACAAAAGCAGTGCAGCCTGGTGCTGGCTGCCAGCCATTTTTCCTGCTGGGGGATAAACTGGGGCCATGGGAGGCAGATGAAGGGAGGAGAGGCTGAAGCAGGAGGTCACATCAATGCCATGGGTACTGTTATGCATGTGTTGTAAAAATGCTCAACTTTGTGGAGAGTACTTGCGGGAGGAGTTTGGAAAATGAGGACTACACATGACTTTTGACTTAGTCCTAAATATGTTGCTTTTACCTGTATTTATGAAGTATCAGGTATTGTGATCATTTGCCCACCCTTGGGTAGAAGACAGTCAGGTGGGGTGTGTGGCTCTGCCCATTTTGTGTGCGCTGGCATTTAACCGTGTCACAGAAGTGGCTTTTCTCCTTGGTGGGCACTGGGCAGGTAGCTTGGCTGGAGCCTATTTCCCCCTGTTCAGCAGCAGCTGCCACAGTCCAGCTGAGATGGATACAGCGGCTTTCATTTATTTGCAGGAGCAAATTAAAATTGAGTGCCTGCTTTTTGTACATCCTTAAATGAGTGTGTGCTCCTTCACAGCTCTGTGCGGCAGGACCGTGCTGGGACTCCTGTGAAGAGCACTGGGAAATAGGATGTTTTCTCTATTTTCTGAGCACAAGGGCAATTAAAGGAGAAGGGGCTGTGCTGTCTGCTGCCACTGTCTTTCATGTGTGTACATGGGGAGCTGGAGGTGCCGGTTGCCTTTGCCCCAGGCTCCTCTTCCCCTTCCTCCTCACTCCCCCACCCCTTCCACGCCAGGAAGCCTGGCCTTTGTGTGAAGTGATGCCTCCTGACATCAGTCGGGCACCATGATTTCCTCCGCAGTGGAAGGGTGGGTGGGTGAGGAGAGGGGTGCCACGATCCTCGAGTCCTGGTCTCGCTGTAGCATCAGGCTGTGATACTCAGGAGAAGGGTGTTTGGCTGGCTGGGATGCTGCAGGGAGGTGGTTGCCCCCAGCCCTGTCAGAGTGGTGGTTCAGCAGTGCTTTGCCCACTTGGGCTGCTTTGCCTGAATGCACTGCACTGGTGTGTTGCTTCATGCTGCCTGTGACTCTGGTTGCTTCAGTGGCATCTTTATTTGACCCTTCTAGGGATGCAGTGTTGAGTTTGATATAGCTGAAGCTTGGGCAGTGCTGGCTGTGGGATTCTGCTCAGGAGTTTGCAGAACAGAAGCAGAGGGGCTTGCAGCTAGGCAGGAGCAGGGCTGACATCTCCTGCAGCCCCAGGCTGCACCCAAGCTCAGGGAGTATCTCACTGTGCAGACACGTCACTTAGGCAAGGGCAGGTTGCACTTTGGCTGTGAGGAGGTTTGCAAAGTGTGGGCTCTTGGCTGCTCCTTGGAAAGGGGCTAATGCAACACATGGGAATTGGCCAAGTGCCTGCCAACAAGAAGCTGCAGCTGGCGCCTTGCCAGGAGCTTGGGAGCATCACATCTCTTTATTTCCCGACGGATGGCGTTTTGCAGCTGGGCTGCCTGAAAACTACAGGTCCCAGCATGCTCCCTCGCATGTTGCCCAACTGCTGAGGTCCAGCGGGAGCATGGTACCATGGGGATCGTAGTCTCAGTGTTTGCCGCTGCATGGGTTTTGCTGTTGCAGGGAAGGGCTCTGTGTCAGCGTTGCTGGGTAGAGCCAGACGGCGAGACACAGGGCTGGTCTCTGCCTCCCGCTTTCTTATCCTTCTGCCACCCTCTTGCTTAATGCAAGACTAAGTTGGCCATTTTATGTCATCAGGCTGGGGAGGGGATCTGGTCCTATTCTTATTCACTTGCAATGTAAATATTTTGGTCCCGAGTACGTTGCTGGGAGCTGGGTGTCACGTTGAGGAGCATGATTCATTCATACTGTTGCTGCTTGGAGCACAATGAGGCAGCCTTGGGACCGATCCCAAAGATTTCCTGTGATCACGGTTGGTGGGGAATATGGGACGTCACTTTTCACTAAGTCAGAGCCCTCGTCATGTGATTCCTGCAGGCCAGAAGTATTCTGTTGTGCCCAGCGTGATCAGGTCTTGCCACCCCTAAAATGTGTTGGGTGTGGGTAGCTTGGGTTTCCAGAGGGAGAAAGAACAGACACCAAGGCTGAGCTCCAGTCCTTGCCTTCTGCAGCTGCTGGTATGCAGAAAAGGTGTTAGGGTGTAGGACTTTGTGCCTTGTCCCAGCCAATCTATCAAATAAAGGTAGAAAGCAATGCAAATTCAAAACCTGCTGCATGTCATGTCTTGAAGGAGGCTTCAGCAGAGTTTCCCCAGCAGGACAAAGTGTCCCTGTGTGTTTTAAAAGGACACGGGACTCTCTGTGGCAGGACACTGGACATATGGATGGGGATACTGGAAGGTGCCTCTCCATCCCTTGCTTCCATCGCTGATGCTTTGCTGCCAGAAGGGACCTTTTCACCCTGATTTTGGTCTCCAGCACAGGAGGGGAGGCACTGCTGCACCCTCCATCCCAGCAGGCTGTTTCCTTCTGTCCCCTGACATGTTGCTCCATCCTTCCCATGCCACTGAGAGCCAGGTGCGGGCTGTGCAGCACCCGGATTTGTTCTGCTATCCTTCGTTAGACAGTGTTTGTTCATGCTGCATTTTTCTTTCTGCTGGCTTGTTTGGACACGCACTGGTACATTCACAGCACTCAGGCAGTAACGTGAGTCTCTTTCCCATTAGGAAAGGGGCCAGGATTTGGGGGGGCCGGGAGGGTGGCTTAAGCAGTAGTTTCTGAGATATTTCCTTCTGCTGCCACACCCTGCGTGAAAGAGCAATATCCGCGGCTTCAGCTGCTATCGCAAGGCTCCGAACGTCTCTCTTTTAATATAGATTGGTATCATTTTGCATTTTAAAGTAAAAACACGCTGCAAGCTGCAGACAGCTGTCGGTTGGCAGCTTTGTTTGAACATCTGGTGTTGCTGGGCTGCTGTTCAGAGCGATCTAACTATGGGATTCATAAAGATTATAATCCGGGCTTTCAGATTCTCAACAACCACCTCCTGAAAAAAACAGGGAAGGGAGAAAACCCAGAGGGGAGGTGGCTGTGAGGTGTCCTCAGCATTCAGCATGTCGTATTCAGTCCCCTCTTGTGTGCAGAGCAGCTGATGGGCTCGGTGTAGGTTGCTTGGACTGCCTACAGGTGCTGGTGGGCTGCTTCCAGCCTGTAAAATTCTGGGCCCTGGGGAGTGGTAGAAGTGCAAAGTGCTCTCTTTTTTTTCTTTTTTTTTTTTTTTTTTTTTTTTCCTCTCTTTCTCCTTCCCTCTCCCCCTCTTCTCTCTATTTTTTCCAGCTTGTGTGCCAAATCCAGTTGAGTCTTATACTCCTCTGGGTGGTGTCTGGCGCTGGTGAGCTGAAGCAGCAGATTCTGCTGTGGCTTTGGGTAGATGTTTCTAACCATTGTCTCCAGCATTAGGACATGGTTTCTTTTTCTTTAAATTAAGTGATGAAGGAGACGAGGCTCAGAGTAAACATCTCAGCATGTCAAAAATTCATTTCTAAGAGAAATTGAGTCCCCTTTTCTTGAAGCAACCGGAAGGTTGAGATAGCTACCTCTGTAAGCCCCATCCATCCTTCTGTGAGTCAGGCACTTTCCTTGGCACCTTTGAGAATTAAGTGGCCTCTAAGCCCCTGACGGGTTTTATAAATCTTGTTAGTTGATCTGCATTTTTGCAAAGCTCTTTGAATCCAGCCTATTGGTGCATAAGTCACCTTGACTTTCCTCAAGGCTTTGACTCCCAACTCACTTTCAGGCTCCGTTTGACAGTTGGAGGTGCACAAAAAACATCCCCCCCTTACCTTTATTAGAAAAAAAAAAAAAAAGCTGCCTGGAGAAATCTAGCTGTACTCTAGTTGGTGCAAGCTAGTAATAGAGGTGCATAAAAACCTGTTCTGCCCTTGTTTGTGTTGATTTAACTTACCAGTACAAATTAAAATAGCCTTGAGCGGTTGGAAGTTTAACTAGATCAGTTGGAAGGAAAAAAAAAAATCATGGCTTTTAAATCAAAGCTGGGTTTTCTTTCTAGTGCTGCCTGAGCCTGGAGAGGGCCTCTGTGCTGCCTACATAGCAGGACCCCTCGTCTCTGGGCTGCCAGACAAGACACTGACAGGGCACATGGCTGCAGGTGGTGCCTTTGCACCTGTGGGTGGTCTCGTGGCTGGGACATGTGGGTGCAGGTGGGTATCATGGTTGCCATTCTGCTCTTCTGTGGTGTCTGTGTTCCCCTTGACACCTGCTCATGCATCCAGATATGTGGGCTGGGGTTCCTCTGGAACAGAAATTGGAAATTAGGGGAATAGGAAGCTGAAGGGTCTCTTCAGAGCTCAGGTCTTCCCATGGTGGGGCTTATCTGTGACGGGTGTGGAGATCTTTGTGGAGGGGAGAGGCAGTTCAGTCTGCAGTGGGAGGAAGGGTGGAAGAGGCTGTCTGTGTTTCACCCTTGCAGGAAGAAAACTGAAATGCCAAAGGCCAGCTGGATCTTGAATCCAAGATGTTTATTTGAAAGAGGGAGTGAGGGTTTCTCAATTTTGCAGGGGCTGCAGAGGGGGGTGGGTTTGCTGCCAAGCAATAGGAGTGGGTCTTTTCAGGGTGGCTGCTTGTGAAGGCAAGGTATCCTGCCAGCTGCAGGCTGGGGACAAAAGGCTGGGACCCTGAGATTGCAGCACGTTGGGAAGATCTTGGGATTCAACAGAGCTAGATGAGACTTGGACAACAGCAGATTGAGACAGGATCAGGGGTGCTGCCAAAGCCTGTTTGATTTTTTGTGGGGGCTGTGGATTGTGGAAGGAACAACTCACAGATGATATGTCAAAGCAACAGGGCTTGTGTGAGGAGCAGGATTTTGTGATTTGAAGGAGTTTCAGCATTTAACAAACTTATATTTCTGCCCAGACTGCCACCACTGGACCTGGTGGAACACTTCTGAGAGTTGGTTGGGGGACATGATGCAGCTGAAAAGAGCCTGTTTCTTTTTTTTTTACTGGCTTAATTTTTCATCTAGATATGTGGTCAAAAAGGGGCAGATGCATTAAACAGAGATGGGAGAGGGAGAAGAGGAGGTCAGGACCCCTGTAACTTACATGTAAATTGATTGAAATACTCGAGAAACCACAAGCCAGAGCACACTGAAGGTGGAAAGGGCAGGATGTCTCAGACCATCTCTGAAAAGCTATGAAATCTGGTGAATCCAAATCAGTGTAGCTGCAAGGCCCATATTTTATTTTCTGACAAGGTGGGGAGGAAGCCCAAGGCAATGTTGGTCACTGGAGGGAGCCAGATGTGCTTCAGGTGTTGGTGGCAATCTAAGGTCTCAAAAGGCTGGAAACAGTTGCTCAAGGCACTTGGGCCTCAATGTCTGAAACGTCCTGGGATATTGCAAACCCCTGGAATTTCCTGGAGTGCCCCTGGTGCTGGTGCTCTGAAGGTGGTTGCTCTCAAAAGGCGTTTGGTACTGGGTCATGCTGGGCAGAGCAGGCTTGTGCTGGGGCCTGAGCCAGAGTCCCATGCCAGAGATGGCTCAGCAGCAGGGTGGATTTTGGCACTAACATATAAGCAGTCCCAAACCAGGACGTTTTCCCCCTAAAACAAAAATAGGAAGGGAAGAAGAGCTCCTCTCTGATAACCCCTGGTGGTAGAGAAGGTGCAGACCTTGTACTTCATAAACACTGAGCTGAGCCCTGTGTCCCCTCCTAACAATTCTTGCTCCCAAGCGAAGGTGGCCTGGAGTGTCCTCCCTCCTGAGAGCTGCCTGAGAAGGTGTGCTGGTGTCTGCACCTAGGGCTGAGTGGGGTGTTCCCTCCCTCCCCTACAAGCAAAGAGAAAAAGTATTTCTTGATCTCCTTGCTGTCCTGAGGGCCTGGTTGCGCCTGCAGCTGCAGCCCCAGCAGCTCTCAGAGCTGGTCTCTCCATCTTGCTCCTGCACCACCCAAAAGCATCTGCTGTCCCTGTGCTGCCAGGACACGGTGCAGAAGCACGTTTTCTCCAGCTGGATGCCGTCTCTCCTGGAGGAACTGGGCCTCACCAAGGCTCATATTTGTCCTGTGCAGCCAGCAGTATCAGTTGAGACTCACTTGCCAGCATGCTCAGCATGCAAACCAACTCCTCTGTCCCCTTATTCATCTGCCCAGTGTGTTTCCTGATCCTTCCTCTCCTTCCCATGCTCTGAGTCTGAAGCCTCAGGTCTGGCAGAGGCAGCTCGTCCCGCTTTCACTGCCCTGTGCTGCACTTCGCCAGGGGAGCAGCTTGCCTGACACTGGCCTATGGTCAGCACAGCCTTGCTCCTACCTTCCAATGTGCTGCAAAAGTGGCTTTGGTGTTTGGGGTGCCTCTGGTTTGGAAGGCAAATTGCCCATAATGGGCACCCATTATCAAGAAGGCTTCTGACTGTAGCACTTACTGAGCTCCTAACACAGAGGGGATGCTTTACAGCTGTCAGCCTCATCTCCCTGCTCCTTAATCTCCCTTATCCCCCTTTTCCCCTTGACACAGATCTTTACCTCTATTCAGAGGTCACCGACAACAGTGGCAGCCAGGTCATGGCTTGAAGTTGGGGTCCAAAAACTGCATGTAGAGCCCCAACCTCCTTCTCCCATTTGTATGAGAGACACAGCCACAAGTAACCCCCATGGAAGCATGGAGCAGGGGAACACAGAGACCCAGGAAGTCAAGTTAACATCCTCAGGGTCCTTCTGAAGGTCACTTTCTGATGGAGAATAGATCCCCATTTCCTGGCCTCCAGAAATCCTGCTGCTGGCCCCACACAACACAATGCCTCGTATTTTCCCTTTACTAATGAGTTCTTCCTTTCTGCCTGGTGTAAACAAGGGAAAGGGCTGTCCTGGGCTGCAGGCATCGGCACAGCTCTGCCGTAGTCCAGGGTCTGCTGGTACTGGTACAAGGCCATGTGGAGGAGCATAGTCTGCTGGAACCGCCATCCTGAGATGTCCCAGGGACATCAATGGGCCAACCTGAATACTGCGTAGTAGCTGTGAGTCCTGGCCTGGGGGGAGCAGACAGCTGCTGTGTGCCAGCCACACTGCAGGGCTGCCCTGTGCCGGCTTGGGTGCCAGAGTGGGACATGGGGCTTTACCTCTAGGGTAGCCAAAGGACCAGGGATGGGGGTCTCAGCCTGATGGTTTCTTCTCCTTGGCATGCTGGGGAAGGCTCAGACCATGCAGCCTCTCACAGGGAGAGAGAGAGAGGCAGGAGGCATCTCCACCCACCCCGGCGTGAGAACAGGGTGGAGAGCTGCTCTTGCGAGAGGCACCCCGCATCCTGTTCCCCCAGGCCAGCACGGAATAATTGGCCTCCAGCCCTCCTCTACAAAGCGCCAGCTCTCCCAGTGCTCAGGAGGTCCCTTGATGCTAGCAAGGGGGTTTCTTTGATGCCCATGCACTGTGTGGCTGCTGCTCCCATCCCTTCCTACCAAGGGCAGCTATTAATATCACGGAGGCTGTTCCCCTCCCATCTTCCTTCCCCTGCTGGGGCTAAAGCAACCCAGTCTCCACACAGGGAGCACCGTGAGAAAAGCCAAACCCTGAGGAGAAGCAGCGTGTGTGTGCTTTGGGCTGGCTGGGGCAGGCGAGGCCTCCTGATCTGGACAGAGACCTCCTCTCCTGCCTGGTGTTACTGTAAATGTGTGCAAGATGAAACCCCAACATGAAAACATTTCCTTCCTGTCCCTGTAAGTGGATCAGCCTCCTGTGAGTGCCATGGGGGCCATGGGGAGTTTGTAAGAGCTGCTTTTGCCAGGTTTGGTCAGCAGGACGTCATGGCAGGGTGGAAGGGATGCTCTGGGGATGGATGCAGGGACTGGTCCCCTTGGGCTATGGCAGTGCAGGATCTCATGGTTTGAGATCCTGTTGTTGGGGAGCTCTGGGGTGCAAGGTGTCACAGTGCTGGTGTGTTGGTAGGTGGGGGGTCGCTTTCAGGAGGAATGAGAATAGCTCCTTGTGTGGGTTTTTCTCGGAAACCTAGCCAGCTGACAGCAGAGCGGGGCTGGGGAGCAGGAAGCCTGCAAGTGGGAGGCGAAAGGTTGCACTCGCCTCCTCGGTCCAGGGCTTGCAGTGCATTAATATTCAGTCACTGTGACTTCAGGCCCGTCTCCAGCAACATGCCGGGACTTGGGTCTCAATGGGGGCCCTTGATCCCAGTGCCTGGGCTGAGCTGCAGGTGTCTGGAGCCATTCCCGCAACGGGCATCTGCCCTTTGCGGCTTCCTCGCTCCGGTTCCACCTTCCTCCGCCTCCTTGCCCTTCCTCCCCCTTGTGCTCTGAGCGGCTCTCTCTGTTCTGGCTTTCCGGTAGCTGCAAACAATGTCCTTATTCACTTGGTGGCTGGGATCTGGCGGCGAGTGGAAGGCCCGGGCGCAGAGGAGAAGGAAGGAGGGAGGCAGAGCAGCAGGCACGCCTATCCTGGGCCAGCCATCCAGCTGTGGCCGAAGGCACTCTGGGGGACATTCCGGCTCCCTGCTCACCCTGGTTTCCTATGGGAACGAGGACTGCATATTCCTGTGGTTTGTCCACCTGTCCTCCAGACCTGCAGCCAGCCTCAGCCCAGTGTATTGGGAAGTGGCATCCTGCAAGCATCCTACAGGTCAGTGTGCAGGGACATTCCTTCTCTTGCTACAGAAATAGCCCTGAAGAAGGCACATCAGAGAAGCTGCATAGGCTTCATTTACCCCATGAACACAGTAAAGCTGTTCACTGGTCCAGCTGTGAGGTTGTGGGGCACTTCTCTGGCTCTGATGAAGCTGCCAAGCTCCTTCCTGATCCCACTGGGAGTCAGGCAGGGGCTGTAGGTCACTTGAGCACCAGGGTAGGGGGTGTGACAGATGCTCCCCGCTGTCTGTCCACACGAGGCACACAGGGGCCCTGGTCATTCTTGGAGCAGATTAAACCTTGGGGCATGTTGTGTGAAATTGCTGCCCCAGAGCTATGTGCTACTGGGGGCTTCATAGGGGAACCAAGGTGGTTACTGGGCTCCAGCCAGAACAGGGGTATAATCTGTGATTATCATGGGCTTAGCAGTGACTGCAGACTAAGCCTTGCCCTTTGGGAGAGGACAGTGGAGAGACCAAGCTAAGGCAAGACAGGGAGACATCTTGCCTGCAGATTTCTCCCAGCCTGGGAGGGTTTAAGTGGGTGTGAGTTTCTTCTCACACCCCAGTGCCCCCCCTTTGCAGTAAAAGTTGCCTGGCTGGCTGAGCTGGCCTCGTGTTTGTAACACAGCTGATGCTTGTGGTGCTGCAGCTGTATGGTGACTCTCTGACAAGGAGCCCAGATGCCCTGTATTGTCTGAGCTGTTAGTCGCTTTATTACCACCTTTCTGCTGTGTGTCTGCAGGCATTTAATCTTGCAGATTCATAGATTCATAGATATTAGGGGTTGGAAGGGACCTAGAAGATCATCTAGTCCAACCCCCCTGCCCGAG
>JAOEGS010000221.1:0-11255 GCA_025447755.1 Corythornis vintsioides
CTGGCCGCAGTGTCCCGGGCGCTGTTTACTGGGTGCAGGGTACTGGATCTTGTGTCCTGGGCGCTGTTTACTGGGTGAAGTGCACTGGATCTTGTGTCCTGGGCGCTGTTTACTGGGTGAAGTGCACTAGATCTTGTGTCCTGGGTGCTGTTTACTGGATGTCGTGTTCCGGGCGCTGTGTCCTGGGTGCTGTGCTCTGGATCTCGTCTGCTGGGCGCGTTCCCGGCAGCAGGAGCCGACGGGAACCAGCAGGTCGGTGCTGGCTGTTGACCTTTGCAGCCAGTGCCGGGAGAGCTGCCCCGGAGGCCTCCCTGGCCCCAGCCCAACCCGGCCTGGCCCGGTGCCCCCGGACAGCGCGGCCGCTTAACCCCTCCAGCGCCAGACCCCCGGGGACTCTCCCGCGGGGACCCCGGCTCCGTGGGGTTCGCTGGAGCAGGAGCTGCTGCTGCCTCCTGCAAAGTGACACCCAGCAGCTGCTGGGCGCAGGGAGCAGAGGGTGGAGGGACCCCTCTCCCTACTCGGGGGGACACTCGCAGGGCCTGGGGTCTCTACCATCTGACCCTCCCCCCCACAACCTGCCCCCTAATCTCGCCCCTCCAGCCGTCGGGCGGGGCACGGTGCTGGGACGCCTGGGAGCCAACGTCACCTTGACCTGTCTGGAGGAGGCGCCGGGGAACGTCAGCGTGTCCTGGCGGGTGGAGGACGGGGGGGCAGCGGCGGCCACGGGAGCTCGCAGGCGGCGGCTGGCGGAGGGGAACGTGCTGCTCCTGCGGCGCCTGCGCTACGAGGACTCGGGGGTCTACAGCTGCTTGGCCGGGGGCCGCTCGCTGCGCTCCCGGCAGCTGCTGGTGGAAGGTGGGTCCGAGCTGGAGCGGGGGCGTCCCCTCTCCGCCTCACCCGCTCCGGCGTCCCCTGTCCCCCAGCGCCTCCCTGCCTTGCAGATCCCCCCGAGACCCCCCGGGTCTCCTGCTACCGGCGGAGCCACGACAAAGACGTCCTGTGCGAGTGGCCGCTGCGGGCGAAACCGTCCCCGGGGACGAAGGCGATGCTGTGGGTGAAGCGGAGGTGAGCACCGGCCTGGCATCCTCCTGGGGTTGGCACCCCGCGGCACGGGATGCCGGGGCTTCGACTGCCCCTCCCCGCGGACGAGGGTTCCGTGCCCGGCGGGTGCCACAGCCCCGTGTCCCGCAGGTTTGTGGTGGAGGAGGCCACGGAGCAGCGGTGCCGCTACTTCTCCAGGGTGCGCAAGTTCGTGTGCCGGGTGAAGGTGCCACCGGGCGCCGAGGACACCAAACCCCTCGTGGTGTCCACCTGCGTCAGCAACAGCGCGGGCGCCTCGGCCGGCGAGGACAAGATCATCACCCTCAGCAGCGTCTGTGAGTGCCGCTCCCCCCGTGCCAGGGGCTGGGGTCTGCCCTGGTGCCCGGCCCTGAGCCCCTCGCCCTGCCCTTTCCCGGCAGTGAAGCCTGATCCGCCCCTCAACGTGACGGTGGCGGCGCTGGAGAAGGCGCCGCGGCGGCTGCGGGTCAGCTGGTCCTACCCCTCCTCCTGGGACCCCCGCTTCTACTGGCTCCGCTTCCAGGTCCGCTACCGCCCTGAGCCCACCCAGACCTTCACGGAGGTGAGACCCCCGTCCTCCCCCCCTGGCACGGGGCTGTCCCGCGGCCCTGGGTGGGACCTGTCCCCGACTCCCCACCACCCGTGCGCCGCAGGTGGACCACGTGCTGACGACGTGGCTGGACATCCGCGACGCCTGGCAGGGCACGCGGCACGTGGTGCAGGTGCGGGCGCAGGAGGAGTTCGGTCACGGCTCGTGGAGCGAGTGGAGCCGGGAGGCTGTGGGCACCCCCTGGATAGGTACGAGGGGGACGTGTGGCCCCGGGGCCAGGGGGCTGCTCAGCCTGGAGTCCCTCAGCCTCACGCTTCCCACCTCGCCTTGCAGATCCCAGGGACCTCACCTCTGAAGTGGGACCCTTCAGCTCACAGGTGGGGCGTGGGCTCTGCCCGGGGGACACACACAAGGTGCTTCCAGCTGGGTCAAATGTCCCCATGTAGGACAAGGGGACACCAGGGCCATGTCCCACTGTGCCCTCCTGCCTTCTCTTGCAGTACCCGGGGGATGATGACACCTACTGGGTTACCCTGCCTCCTGAGCTCTTCGGGGAAGACGCTGCTGATGGCACAGGTGCTGAGATGGGGTCTTGGGGTTGGCTGCAGGGGGGCTGGGACCCCCAAGGGACCCCCAACGAGCCTGTTTTCCCTCTCCTCTCTGCCGCAGGGGCTGTCGTGGAAGCCAGTGCCCGCTCCATGACCTCCCCCTATGCCTTCCTGGTGGTGGGGGGGAGTCTGCTCCTGGGTGTCGCCCTCTTCATTGGCATCGTGGTGAGGTGAGTTCCTGGGATTGGGGGGACGGGGGGGGAAATCCCTGTGCCCCCTCCCCTGACCCGGGACCACTCTCCCCTCCGTGCAGGTACCGGCAGCTGCTGCGCGTGGGCAGGCGCCGAGGGACCAAGCCCGAGGGTGAGGGGCAGCACGTGCTGGTGCCCCTGGCCCCTCCCAGCTCCCCACCCAGTGACACCCCCCTGCTCATGCCCCCCAGCCCCCTGGCTCCCGGGGCTGTCCATGTCACCAACTTGGACTATTTCATCTCAGGGCAGTAGGCAGGGGCTGGACACAACGGTGGGTACGAGGGCTGGCCGGGGGCTCTGGGAGTAGCTGGAGGTGCCAAAAGCCCCCTCCCCAGGCCCTGGGGCTGGGAGCAGCCTCTGCGGGGGCAGGATGGGGATCATCACCATCCCATGGAGAACCAGCCAGGGAGGGGGCCCGGGGGTTGCAGTTTCAGGGCCGTGGCCAAACTGGGGTGGCCTGGGAAGGTGCTGGGAGCTCGGCCAGCCCGGGGCGTGGGAGCAGCGCTGGACGCTGCCTGGGGACAGCTCTGGGTGGCCCGGGGGAGAAGGGCCTGGCCCTCCCCTGCTGCTGTTGGTGTTGGGGAGAGGGGGGGGTCTGGCTGGATCAGCCCCATCC
This sequence comes from Corythornis vintsioides, assembly GCA_025447755.1. Taxonomy (NCBI): domain Eukaryota; kingdom Metazoa; phylum Chordata; class Aves; order Coraciiformes; family Alcedinidae; genus Corythornis; species Corythornis vintsioides. The sequence continues at coordinate 3,025 of JAOEGS010000221.1, forward strand.
CTCTGCCCTGGCACCTCCCAGGGCTTATTTTTAAAAACACGTGTTGGGGAAACGTGGCAAAAGGTTTCTGTTCAATAAAGGCCTTGGATTCGTAAAGGGAGGCAGAGCTTTTTCTGGGTGGGGGGGCGGGGGTGGGGCTAAGAGAGGGGGGGGTCACTTTAGCCTGGCTGCTTGGAAGTGATGCCAGGGAGTGGTGGCTGGACTGTACCCCCGTCTGCTCCCCATCCACGCACCCCCTGCCTTGCTGTGCCCCCCAGCCCCACAGTGGCACACACCCTGTATGTATGGGTGCCCCCCGTGCCAGGCAGTGCCCTCCAGCAGCAGCCCACCCCATGCCGGGTTGTGCAACTCTCCAGGGAGCTGCAGCTGCACCCGGGCAGGAAACCGCAGGGCCAGGGGAGAGGGTGCCAGGGCCCCGGGGGTGGCCATGGCCCTGCTTCCCCCTCTCCCCGCCCGCTCCTGCTCTATAAAAAGCCTGGCAGGATGCAGATGTGTGGGTGGGGGAGCCCCGAAAGCCCTGCCCCCCAAATTCGAGGTGGCCTCTGCTGGCACCAGTCTGCCTCCTGAGGGGGTGGGTGACCCTTGAAGGGTTGAGGGGGGGGTCAGACCCTGGACTCAGCCTCGATGGGTCTCACCCACAGAAACTGCCCTGGTTTCAGGCAGTGCCACAGCCCTGAGCCTGGCACCAACACCCCGCCTTGTGCCCTGAGGGAGGAAAGGGGTGGGTGTCCCACTGCACCCACACCCTGGGCACCCACCCATCCATGCCCCCAGCCCCATCCCTGCACCTCTGCAGCCCCCACGACCACCCATTGCCCCTGGCAAACCCCTTCCGCTTTGCAGCCTCCCCCGGCCACCACACCTCAGCCCCATTACAGCTGCCCTCTCTCCCAGCACCACCTGCCTCCTTCCCAGCACCACTTCCCTCTCAGCACCACCCGCCTCCTCGCAGCCAACAAGTTTATTCATCGTTACACGTCTCAATCTCTTGGCATCCCCAGGCCGCGGGCACAGCCCCGCGATGGCTCAGCTCCGGGCAGGGTCTGTCCTGGCAAAGGGGCAGTGCAGCCCCCCCCTGGAGTCCAGCAGCGGGTGCGGGGGGTCCCCGCAGGGTCCCTCCTGGACCCTTCCTGCCAGCACCCAGGCCGGACACTGCCCCACGCCCTGGGGTCACGGGGCGGTCTGGGGGGCACTGGCGGGCACTAGTGCAGCTTGCAGTGGACGGGGTGCAGCAGGGCCATGTGCTCGGCTCCCTTGAAGGGCAGCTTCTCAGTGGAGTAGTAGTGGACGACCTCGGGGACGCTGGCGAAGACGCCGCTGGCCTGGCTGAGCGTGTACTTGTTGTCCTTGGTCTGGGCCACGATGATGTGGACGCAACCCTGGCTGGTCCTGGGCGGCCGGAGGGTGTCAGCGGTGCCGCCACAGCCCCCCCCGGCGCCCGCCCTGCCGCCACGTCCACCCCTGTTTGTTCCCGGCTCCCTCCGATTGTTTCGGCTCCAGGGGCTCCGCTTCCTCAGGAAGGAAACGCCACCGGCGCTCCCGACAATGCGCCGGGGAGGGGGACACACCGTCCGCTCCCCCCACCCCGCCCCGACTCCATCCCACCCTCTCCCAGCCCCGTGCCAGGATGCTGGGTCCCCGCGGGGTCAGGGGGTGCCACCCCCTTGGGACTTGGGGGCTCCAGTGTGACCACGGTGTGGGGGGGTCACCCACTGCAACATCCCTCCAGGGTGAGATCCCCACAGGGCCAGGACCCCTCCCCATGGCCAGGACCCCCGCTCTGCGTGCCCTGCCACTCACTTGAGCGCGATGGAGTACTTGCCGCTGCCGGTCTCGCTGGTGCGCACCAGGTAGCCGGCCTCGCGGCACATCTGCAGCCGGCTCTCGGCCTCGGCGCGGGTGATGGCCCCGTGGAACCAGCTGCGGGATGCAGGGGGAGATGCTGAGCGTGGGCAAAGCCACAGACCCGCCACCGTCAGCATCTCCCGCCCGCAGGACTCACGGCTGCTTCTCCAGCGCCAGTGCGGGGTCCACCCGCTCCCCCTCGCCCTGCTCGGCGCCCGCCGGCTTCAGCATCTTGGGGGTCCAGCTCTTCTGGCGCAGGTGCTGCCGTGGTGCCTCCTCCTTGGGACGCTCTGAGCCCTCAAACTGGACTGGGGGGGTGGGGTTGTAATGAGCTGTGAGCCCCTCTGTGCCATACCCAGCCCCGGCTCCATCCCTGTGCTCAGCTGGTCCCACCCCTCGGCGGGGAGCAGGGGCATCAGCACCCAGAGCAGGGTGCTCAGAGCCCAGACCAACCTCCCCTGGACAGCCTGGGCCAGGGTCTCCCCACCTCAGCACCAACAATTTCTCCCTCTCTCTGGTCTGAACCCCTCTCCTGGAGTCCAAACCCATCACCCATAGGGCCTGTCCCAGCTCAAAAGTCTGTCCCCATCCCCAGTCCTCACCCGTGTCCCCATCGCCACCCGTGTCCCTGTCCCCTACCTGACAGAGCTTTGACGATCTGCTCCTTCTTCCACTCCCAGGGCTGCTCATACTCGCCCGCTGGGCGCTCGTCGTTCTCGGGCAAGCGCCCGTCCCCAGCCCTCGCCCTGCGCTCCGGGGTCCCCCCGGACACCCCCTCCCCAGGCTCGTAGGGGGTGTCATAGAGCTGAGTCCCCTTCCCTGCCACCTCCTTGCCCCCTGGCCGCTTGCCCGGCTCTGTCTTGCTGCCCCCCTCCCCAGGCTCGCCAGGACCGTCCAGCAGCAGGATGGCTTTGACCAGGGGGTCCTTGGAGCCCCTCCGACGGATCTCTGTGGGGAGAAGAGACGATGGGTCTGGGAGGGGGGGAGCACATCCCCTGAGACACCACCTCCCAACGCCTGCCCTCGGGCAGGGATGCACAGCAGGGACCCAGAGCCCAGGAAGCCCCATTGGGAAGCAGCTTGGGAGGAGCAGGAGCAGGAAGGGGCCCATCCTCGTGGCGCCTGGGCTGCTGTCGTGACCACGACGCTGCCGGAACCCTAAGCTCACAAACACCCCTGTGCGGGTACCCAGGCCCCACGGTGGCAGGACGCTGCACCCCAGGCTGGCGCCCATCCCCGGGGGGTGGGGTGCTCACACCCACCCAGCCCCCTGCTTTGCCCCTTTGGCGCCGGGCGCTGCCAAACAGCCCAGGCTGCCCCGCACGGAAAAAAACCATCAGCAGCAAATCTTTTATTTCCAGCTTCCGGCCGAGTCAGTTCCTGAGGCTCTGGCCAGCTGGGCGGCAGCCACGCCAGCCGGGGGTCGCTGGCAGCGGGGGGCACGGCCACGAGGGACCCTCGGGCGGGTGGGGTTGCGGGTGCTCTATCCCCACACACCCACCCCTGGGCGACGCCGAGGGCTTCGCACCGTCCCCGGGCACCCGCCGGGCGATGGTCCTGGCAGCGGGTGCAGGGCGGGGGGGTGGGGGCAGGGGGTCAGTGTCCGGCCTCACGCCCGCCCGGCCTTATCTGTCCCCGCGCAGCCGCAGGAAGCGGAGAGCAGCTTTCCTGTTCCCGGAGCCTCCCGCGCCCGGCGGCTCCGAGGGCGGCCGCGCGATCCCGGCGGGGGAGCGGTGCCAGCCTCGCACGGCACGGCCTGGCACAGCACGTACCTGTGATCATCTGTTGGGCGTCGTAGGGCTCCATGTACCCGTCGTTCTCCCCCAGGCGCTCGGCCTCCCGCTGCCCCTTGGTGCGCTTGGCGTCGTAGGGGTCGGCATAGTCCTCCAGGATGATGACCTGGCAAAGGGATGGGCATCACCAGCTTCATGGGGTGCCCGGTGTGTATGTGTGTAGGGGGGGATCCCACTGGGTGTGGTGCTGGTGGCGAGTGGGATGAGGTAGTGGAGATGCCACCAAGCAGGGGACAGAGGGACACTGGGGTGCCCAGGGCAGGATGGCTGCTCCCCTGGGTGACGAAGCCAAGCCAGGACCCCACGAGGGTGTGCCCGGTGGCACCTTTGGATGGGGGCAGCTTGGGGACCCTATTAGGTGACACCACCCCCCCCGAGTGGCTCCCACCCCCCCGGGGCTGTGTGTGGGGTGAAAGTCCTGCTTCCCAGAACAGCTTTTTGACGTCAGCCTTTGTTTAAGCAGCGGCCGAGCGCCGGGGTCAGTGCAGGATGGGACCTGGTGGGACGCAGCGAGGGGGCTCAGCCGGCGCTCCCCCCGCCCGGCAGCTGAAGGGCGGTCGGGATGAAGGGAGCTTTGAAGGGATCTGAGAGCAGCAGAGCCGGGCGGGATGAAAGGCGGGGGGTCAGCCGGGCTAATGAGTCGGAGCCCGAATTGGTTCAAGCTGCTGGTGCCGCGCGCTCCCCCACAGCCCCCCACCCCCGCCTCCATCCCACCCATCTCCCCCCCGCACCCCCCCCTCCCTTACCGTCTCTGTCTTGGGGGTCTTCCCCTTGTCCTGCTCGGGGGCCGGCAGGCCCGTGGGCATGGGGCCAGGGTACCCCTTCCCGTTCTTCTCGTGAGCCTCCACCTTGATGAGGCGGTTGATGTAAGTGCCGCAGGTTTTGGGGGGTCCCTCGGACGTACCCCCTTCTGCTCTTGAGTTCTTCCGCATCTTCCCGGTGGCAGCTTGGAGCAGACCCTGCAGGTTGTCCCTCGAGAGCCGGCCACCGCCCTCCTTGCCACCCCCCGGGCCGCCCCGGCAGCCTCCCAGCTCCGCGGCCGAATTCTTGCGGCTCTTGCCCAGGCTACCGCTGCCCGGCCGGGCTCTCTCCGAAACCGTCTTCAGGTTGGAGGGGAACTCCTTGAACCACTTGGCAGCCATGGGGCCGGGGCAGGGGGGCAGGGTGCCGCGGCCCCCCCGGGGCTCCTCGATGCCCCACGGCCGCCCCGCCGGCTCAGGGCCGGCTCAGCCGGGGGGCACGGGGCAGTCCGGCTCCCCCCAGCCCCGGCAGCGGGACCCTCGGCGGCCGGGGGCCAGCCCGGGAGGGGGAATGCGGGCAGGGGGTCCGGGGCCTTCGCCCCCGGCGTGGGTGGGGGACTCCAGGCGTCCTTCGCCCCCGAGGGGACGGCTGGAGGGTCCCCAGGGGTGCCGGCTGCCTCGTCCCGGGCAGGAGACGGCGTCTCCGCGGGGATCCCTGGCCCCGGGGAAAGGTCCCGGGAGGGGCCGGGGTATCTGCTCCAGGGATGGGACGAGTCGAGGCGTTCGGGGGTGTCCGACAGCGGCGGCTCCGAGGGTCCTGTGACCCGAGGAAGGGGCCCGAGAGGGTTCTCTCCGTGCTCCGGAGGGTTGGGCTGGTGCCGGGCAGTCGAGAAGGTTCCCGTCGAGGCTCCGCGGCGAGGCTCGTCTCGGGGGCGGCGGGGCTGCAGGAGGGATCAGGCCGGCCCGGGGGGCCCCATGCGGCGGCGGCGGGACGGGACGGGACGGGACGGAGCCGGAGGGGCCAGAGGGGGCGGTGGGGCCGGCGCTCCCCGCCCAGATCCGGAGGGGGCGGCCCCGGGGGACGGTGCGGCCCTGGCCGGGCGGGCGGCCACCGGCCCCGGCAGCCTCGGGGAGCTCCAGCCCCGTCCTCTCCGGGTCGCGGTCCCCCGTCCAGCGGTTGCTGAGGGCTGCGTGGTCCCCAAGAGTGGCGAGACGGGGGGCTGGGTCCCATCCCGATGGGGCTGGGAGACCTCTGGACCCTGCCTGGCTTGTGGCACAAAGGGGCTTGACCCTTCCCGTGGACCCCACGCACATACCCTGCGCGGGGAGCCCACAGACAGCCCCTTGCACGCACCTTCCCGCACTGACCCAACGCACAGACCCCTGCACACGATCCTCGTGCAAGGACCCCGTGCAAGAACACCCACACACCCCCGTGCACAGCCCCAGGTACGGGATGTGGGGGTGAGGTGTGGCATGGTTCACACCACACGGGTGAAGATGTAATTTCGCTGCGTGTACCGTGACCTCGCCGGAAAACCCCGACCGAGGGCAGCGCTTCCTGCCGGGCTCGGGGGGCCCCGACCCACCTGTTTGCCACAGCACAAAGAAAGGGGTAAGGGGCGGGGTTGTGCCAGGTAAGATGCCCTCTGACTGGGGGGGCAGGACACGGGCTCCTCCTGTTTGGAGAAAGTCCTCAGGGACTCGCCAGCTCCTCCCCAAAGAGGGGGGTGCAGCTGCTGTGAGGGGGGTGAGAACAGACCCCCCCCCAGCTCGGCAGGAGCAGTCGGGTGCCAGCTCTGTGCCCTCCCCGTCTAAGCTGCTGCTGCGATGGCACCGGGGCCGGCCGAGGGATCCCGGCCAGATCCCGACTCTCCTTCTCCAGGAGAAGGAAAACTCGCCCTCGACAGCTCCCTGGCGGGACGGTGGAGTGAGGGTGGGTCGGGACCTGCTCCCAAGGAACAAGAGGAACAAACACAAGAGGAACCGGCCTCGAGTTGCCCCAGGGGAGGCTGAGGTTGGAGCTGAGGAGCAATTTCTCCTTCTCCAGGGCTGTCCCCGTGATCCCTGGAGGGGTTTCCAAGCCCCCCTGGAGCTGTGAGACACAGGGCAGTGGTGCCTGGGCAGGGCCAGGGCAATGCTTGGGCTCCAGGAGCTTTTCCAACCCAAACCATTCTATGATTCTACTCCCAGCATCTCAAACCCTCCTGTCCCCCTGCAGAACACTTAAAATTGCCAGGCAGAGGCCAGAGCAGGCACAGAGAAGCCATCACTAAATCCCTCTCCCACAGCATCTTTTTATTCCAAGGCTGTGAGAAGAAGGGCTGAAGAGGGGAAGCAGCTGCTGGAGGAGATAACAGACTCCTTCTGAGGCCCTTTGATTGTCTAATGACTTTTATTCCAACACAGAGCTAATGCTGAGGGTCTGGCTGTGACAGCAGTGAGTCAGCTCTGCCCTCCACGAGGACACAGCAGCAGCAGGCACAGGAGCTCCAATAACCCCCCTCTGCTTCCAGCCACCCCAGGACCAAGCAGGGGCTGAAGCAACAGGCAGAGGGTGGCAGCAGCAGCAGCAGCACCTTCCTGCAGGGAAGTGGTTTGTCACAGCCCAGCCCCTGCTCAGCAGGTGACACGAAGGGGACCCCGAGCCAGGCAGATTTCCCCCTCTCTGCCTCCCGAGGTGTGAGGCTGTGGTGAGTGAAGTTCTGTTCTTGCTCTGTTCCCTTGCTGCAAAAACCCAGGTGTTTCTTCCAGTGGCTGCTCCCGACCATTCCACGGGGCTTGTCCACGCCCAGGGCTGTTCCTGAGCCCCCACCTCAGCTCCAGGGTGGGAGAGGCAGCAGGATCCTGCCCCCCAGCTCCTGAGAGGGGGTAAAAATCCCCCACCCCCCCCAAAGCAGCTTGGAAACAGATGAGCGAGACCAGCACCTTCAAATTAACAAACTGTAATTTTTTTTTTTTTCTCCAAAGATACATTTTCCATACACATCCATCATACACTGTAACAAAAAAGGAGCAGTGTACATGAAATAAGAAAATAAATTAAATCCATAGCATAGGCGAGGAGGCTCTAGACTGGAGCAGAGTCGAAAGTTTCCAGCGATACAAGAGGCTCAGAAGTTTGTCTGAAACGAGAATGTCTGCGAGCGAGGGTCCGGCGAGTGGGTGTTTCGGGTCAGTCCAACTGCTCCCACAGTTGGCAGTTAGAGTTCTTCCAACAGCCAGAACTGTCCTGCGCCAGGCAGAGCTGCCACGAGCCCCCAGAGTGGCGTCGGGATCCCAGGAGAGCGTCCGGCGGAGGGTGGGGCTGGTCCCGGGGCTACCCGTCCTCCTTGGGGGGTGTGTACCAGCCTGGCACGGGGGCACACACGTGAGGGACACCCCGTCCTGCTGCCCAGGGACACCTCTCTGCGGGTGCCTCCCCAGGCAGCCGGGTGCTGGCTGAGGGTGGGAGCTGCAGGTGCCCAGTGCCAGCCAGGGGTGCCCAGCGCGGCGCTGCCCCCGTCCCGGGTCACCTCTGTGCTCGGGGAGAAACACCCCCTGCAGCCCCTCACACCCCCCAGGGGACTGGCCCACAGCTCTTACCGTTCTTCTCGTGGATCTGCACCAGGGACTTGTAGGACTGCTGGGCTCTGGTCAGGCTGTACTGGTTCTGCAGGGGAAGCCAAGGTGCCCTCAGTGCAGCCAGAGCTCAGCCCAGAACAATCCCAGTGTGGCGGGGAGGGACCTCTGGGGGTCACTGGTGCCACCCCTCTGCTCCATCCAGGGTCACCCAGAGCAGGGCAGTGTCCAGGGGGTTGGAATCTCTCCAGAGCAGGAGACTCCACAACCTCTCTGGGCAGCCTGGGCCAGG
>JAOEGS010000222.1:0-14242 GCA_025447755.1 Corythornis vintsioides
AGAGGCAATGGATGCAAGTTGGAGCACAAAAGGTTTAAGGTCAACACAAGGAAGAACTTTTTCACAGTGAGTGTGACTGACAGAGCTCTGGAAGGGGCTCCCCAGGGAGGTTGTGGAGTCTCCTTCTCTGGAGACATTCAAGACCTGCCTGGATGAGTTCCTGTGTGACTTGGTTTAGGTGGTCTGTCAGGGGGCTTGGACTAGATGATCTCTCTAGGTCCCTTCCAACCCCTAACATTCTATGATTCTGTGAAAAGAACCACAGCAAAGACAGAAAGGTTGCAGCTGCTTAAGAAACAGGAATCTTCCTACACTGATAAGCAAAGTGGGATCCTTGTCAATGTGCTGAGGTTTGTAGGCCTTTTCAAGTCAATCGGCAAGAGTCACTATAAAGGTATTAAAGTCTTGAAATTTTACTTCTAACTTGCAGTATCTAAAACGTTACTTCAATCTTAGTTGAAGCTAGGCCTGCACAGTATATGTATGTGTATATATGCAGTGTTTTCCGGGCGGCCCTGCCCGCGAAGGAGCGTGTTAGAAGGCTGCGTCACCTGCCTCCCGTTGCCGGGGCGGTGGCCGCCATCTCTTGTGAGGGTAAGGGCACTGCCGTCAGGCAGCGTCACGCAGCGGCAGCCATGTCGAGCCAGGGCAAGCGGCGGGGCTAGCAGCGTCCATAGCGGCTGAGGGCGAAATGGCGGCCGGAAGTTGTGGTGGCCGGTGTTGCCTGATGTATGCTAGGAAACTCCGGGATTGGTCCGCCGACAGCGATGGCTTCCGGGAGGCTGGCGCAAGGCGGCGGCGGTCGTGTTGGGTACGTGTGGGGCTGGACCAGGCCGGGAGTCTGGGGAAGGGTGAGCCGGACTGGGAGTCGGGGGTGCGGGCGACAGCGGCAGAGACATTGTCACTGTTCACTGTACAGCCGTGAGCGAAGGGATGGGCCCAGGACATGGTGCGTGTTGCGGGTGTCGTGGGGGAGCAGTGGTGGGTGTGGGGCTGCCCAGAGGTGCGCGGGGGCAGCGGCGGGTTCGGGGCTCGCAGACCGGCTGTGGGTACGGCGGTGGTGTGGAGCTTCCCGGGTGTGCGCGGGGTCAGCGGCAGAAGCGTGGTAGTCTCCAGGTGGGTGGGTGACAGGAGCAGGGGGTAGGGCACACCCTTTAGCTCCTGGGAGTGTTTCCCTGCGCATGCCTGGGCAGTCGGGGGTTTGGAGTGGGTTTCCCACTCTGGTAGGCGATGTGGAATTCAAGAGTGTTGAGTGTTCCACACACACTGCGGGAGTGGTGTCTTTGGGGACATCTTTGGGATTCACACCATGGCAGGTTTTTGGAGAGTGCTAAAGGCCTTTGTATTACATGGACAAAAGAAATGAAAGTGTAGTGTATGGTGTGTGTAGGCAGCTGAATGGTGAGTTTTGAAAGTCATATTAATTAGAGGTGGTAGAAGTGTTTGGAAGGGCTCCAAGCCTGGATCTGTTCCTGGGTGACTTGGTCTAGGTGATCCTGCTCGGGCAGGGGGGTTGGACTAGATGATCTTCTAGGTCCCTTCCAACCCCTAATATCTATGAAACCTTTGCCACAGCTATGAAACACGGTTGGTGGGCATGCGTTGTAGATGTGTGGCTAACTGGTGGGCCTGAGGAAGCTTGTTGTCCTATGGTTGATTTATGATGGTCAGAGACTTTTAACCAGTGGTAGGTGCAGGGAAGTTTATATTAGTCTCTATGTAGGAGGCTTTTAACTATAAGAGGGGGATTAAGGTGAAACTGAGTCCTTGGTAGGGGAGGGCACTCCATCTTTGAGTCAGTGTGATCTGTTAGGAAAGAGAAGGGTGTAAAAAGACTGAGACTGAGGGTAAGGTTGAGTTAATAGAGAGGGCCTGTGATCATGAAAACATAATGGGTCAGATTGTGGTGTAGATATGCGAAGAAGTGAGCAATGGGGAGCAGGGGAGCTACAAGTGATGGTGTCAGGGAGTGATGGAGAAAAAATATGATCTGTTAACAAAAAATGTGAAAGGCAGTGGTCACTGTTGGCTCTGTGGACTGATAAGTAACAGCTATTTTTGGTGACAGCTGTTTCCCTGCCCCAGTGTTCTAGTCATTCTAGCTAAAAACAGCACCCACTGAATTCCTTTGCTAAAAAGAGGAAAACAGTTAAGTGGAAGTTGGTTTGTTTGGTTTTTTTCTAGAAACACTAGATGTACTGTTTCAGTGTGTTGCTTAGAAGTTATTTTGCATATAGTGAAGGGCAATATCAAGCTAAAATGCATGTTAAATGGTAAGATTTGTCAAAGCAGTGTACCAGTTTAATCTTAAAAATACAGTCACCTTATTACTTTTAGTAAAACTGATCAAGTAAAGCAAATACTTAAGAACTCACAAGTTCAGTTTTACAACCCTTTGTTTAACTGAAAATGCCATAGATAAATGCCACATATAAGTGGAACAATACAAATCTTACTTGTATGGTCTGAATTTTATTTACTTGCGGGTTTTGTTTAATTTAGAGGTAGGGGGAGATTGTGGATTCGAGTATGGGAGAAGAGTGCTGCTTATGTCTAAGGAATATGTAATTGGTTTTAATTTTCCATCACTGGCTACTATATTTGTTTTGGAAACCTTTTAAGGAAGTATTTGTTGTTTTGCTAACTAATATTTTAGGGAACTGCAAGAAATACTGTTCAAACAAGAAAAAACTGTTGTAATGATGAGGGTCATCAAGTACTGAGATACATTGCCCAGCAACATTCTCTGGAGATACTTACAAGCTGGCTAGATAAGGCCCTTGGCAGCCTGTGCTGGCTGACCCTGCTGTACACAGGAGCTCCGAGCAGGTAATCTCAAGGGGTCTCTTCCAGCCTCACTATTCTGTGATTCTGTAATTAGTGGTCCTTAGGTTTTCAGATTGCATTAATGTGGGCATAAATACTCTTCAAACATGTCTCTGTCTCTTCTGATACACAGTAAAACTCTTCAAATATGTCTTTATAAACCTTGTCTTGGAATTGAGGTTCAGTTCCATAGGATCTGTAAGATCTCAATATAAATTCTTACAGGGCTTATCTCCAAGGTGTTGCTGCCTTCAACTTTAACTTTGTTGATATGAGAACTGTTTGGTTGGTACGATATGAACTGGTGACACATATACACAGTCTTAGTTGCATGTTAAAGTCTAACCCAGGTTATTTTTATTATAGAGAAAGATCAAAAAGCAGAGACTGAACCTGCATGAAGAATTTTTTTCAAAGAGTGTGTTAAGGTACAGTGCTTCGTTTTTAACATTATGGACCAGTGGTTTGGTTTATTTTTGTTTGTTTGGTTTTTTCCCCCCATTAAGTTGCTGTTCACAGTGCTAATCCTAGTGGTGTCTTTTAAAACTTAATGTTTGACCAGTGTTTTCCAAAACATTTTGAGTTACAGGGTCTGTACAGGGTTTGGTGTGTTATTACCATGATAGATCATTGTGTTAAAAACCCTAAGTTGAGTTAGTTGTGTGGGTGTGTTTTTGCTATGGTGTTTTTATTTTTTGTTTAATAACACTATTTAAATGTTCAGGAAGAAGCTTTGAGAAAGTGGCAGTCTTATGTGCTTTGGCCACCATGTCTGGAATTGGCAATAAACGGACAGCTGGAGACCCCGGTGCTTCTGCACCTCCAGAGAAGAAGGCAGGGGTTGAAGATTCAGGAACCACAGTGGAGACCATTAAGCTTGGTGGTGTTTCTTCAACAGTATGTCCTCCTTGCATCCTTACATAACCTTTTATGTTGTTTGTTTATTCCTTCTGTCTGAGCCCAGTGATCTGGCTTGTGTGTAGTGTGTCCTGACTTGTGCTTCTGCACAGGAGGAGCTGGACATCCGGACCCTGCAGACCAAGAACCGGAAACTGGCAGAGATGCTGGACCAGCGGCAAGCCATTGAAGATGAGCTGCGGGAGCACATTGAGAAGCTGGAGCGTCGTCAGGCCACTGATGATGCCTCTCTGTTGATTATCAATCGGTACTGGAATCAGGTTAGTGACATGCTTTTGTTATTTTATGTATATTGTTCTCTGTTCCACTGTACTCCTTTAATTCACATCCATCCTTTGTTGTGTCTTGCCTGTCCCATCATTCAGTTTGATGAAAATATCCGCATCATCCTTAAACGCTGTGACCTGGACCAAGATCTTGGAGACCTTTTGACTGAAAGAAAGGCACTGGTGGTACCAGAACCTGAACCAGACTCGGACAGTAATCAGGAGCGCAAAGATGAAAGGGAACGAGGTGAGGCACCTGGTTGGAGACAAGAAAAGGTGCATTTCAACTGTGGATGGTGCTGATGTCTCTTTCTAAAGGGTGATGGAAGCTCTCTGCTTGTGAAGACAAATGATATATTGTCCTCCAGAACACATTTACTTTTTTGCACCTCTTTCTGTTTCCAGGTGAAGGACTGGAGCCTGCATTCTCCTTCCTAGCCACTCTAGCCAGCAGCACGAGTGAGGAAATAGAATTTCAGCTGCAGGAGCGTGTAGAGTCCTCCCGCCGTGCTGTTGCCCAGATTGTGACAATGTACGACAAGCTGCAGGAGAAAGTGGATGTGCTGTCCCACAAGCTGAACAGTGGAGGTATGAATAAGGTGGCTGAACCCTGGCTGATACTTAAGAATCCTTATCTACTCCCAGTTTAGACACATTTCTGCATTGTGAGCATTACAACCTGGTCTTTCTCATGATAATTTTTTTTTTTCCCAAAATAAATTGACTTAGGTTTCCAGGTTCTCTTAATAGCCAATACCTCTAATACTATACAGTGCTATAAGCCAGAAATGTATTATAACTGCCTCTGAATTTGAATGCTGAGAACTCTGTCCAGCACGCTGGGCCAAAGAAAGGCTGGTTTCTGACAGTGCTGTGTTCACACATCAGAGAAGTTGCAAATTACTGTTGAGCCTTATTGCTCATCTGTCCCTAGCCACTATGTAAAAAGCTTTATGCTTACAAATGAAGAAGTGACATCAGCATTCCAGACTGCTGGACTCCTTATTACCTGCCATTTAGCAGAATATGTAGGAATAACCAGCTCCTCAGTTTCCACTGAATTTTGAGAAGAATGGTAGCCATCAGGTATCTTGGTATGCCAGTTGTAGCTGTCAGTTTTAACAGAGTTCTCCAAAAGCCAAATGGCAAGCTTCTGAAAATGTAGAAATTTACACTCAAGATGATTCTCTGAAAAAAAGTCATTAGCTTGAGGTTATAATGTTAATATTTTGAATTAATATGATCTCTTCCTAGGTTTGTCTTCTGTCCAGAGTGTTCTGTATGCTCTGATCAAGGAGCTGTGGCACTCTGGCATTGGTAGCTTCATAGTGGAAGTATTACTGTCCTTAGTTGGCTGTCTTAAACTCTGTAGTAGTATTGTCATTAGTGCAGTGTGAGCCTGTACTCAGTTGCTATAATTGTCATCCAGTAGGTTAGCTCAGGCCCCCTCTTTCAGCAGGTTAATGTATGAGTTAGAGCCTTGTTGGTTACACTGGGTTACAAGGTCATGTTCTGTATCTACTGATGCAACTGTAATGATTTCTGACGTTGGGGGTGGTAATGTGACAATCAGAAATGTGTTGTATGTTAAACTGCAGAGCTTAGTGAATGCAAGTCTAAGCTCTGGCTGGAGACTCTCAGGAACCACCTGCTGGAGAGGTACAGTAAGCAGAAGTAAAAACTAGAATCTTCTGTTTCCTTTTAAGAATTAGAAACCAGTAGTCTCTGATTTCCCTTCATTTCTTTATCATTATTTTTTCAGATATTTCGTTGATGGAAGAAGCAGTCCTGGAGCTTAATACTTATCTCTCGCATGAAAATGTACGGCTTCAGGAGCTGGCTGATGTTCTTCAGGAGAAGCACAGAATCATGTCTCAGGAGGTATGCAAAGAGAGAAATCTGCTTTGGGCTCCTGCTTAGTATAATTGGTAGTTACCATGTTTGGAAAGCAAATTACTGCCTTGGAGAAGGACAGGAGCAACATGATTTGAAAGTTGCCTTCTGGACCAAGTTGATGAGTTTTTATTATGGAGAACTTTATATAGATCTTTCTCTGTAACTTTGATTGATGTGTATGTTATACCAGTGGGTGAACTAGCATAAGCAAACCAGTGAGTTGATTTGATTTAATTTTAAAAGGTAGGAGGAGATGAAATAGTAAGAGATGCTAGTATGGTTGTGTAAACATCTGAGACACTTGATGTGAAATTCCTGTCATTTCAAATGCCTTGATTTCTCTGCATCATATGTGAAAGTGTAAGGACATTAAGTACAAGATGACCGCAGTCATTAAGGGATTCCTATATTTGTGTCAGAGGTTTCAGTTCCTTTAAAAACTGTGTTAACGCTGGCCTTGCTTAGTGTTAGACCACCAAGCACTTCAGTAATCACTAGTGTAAATGAACATATGGACTGGAAATATTAAAAAAAGGAAAAAATATTGTTGAATAATCTGTCTCTATAGTCTGCCATGATTAACGTCTTGCTCTTTCTCTATTTTCAGATTTGTCTTATTTTCATTACTGTGTTCAGATTCAGCCGGTGTAAAATTCAGTACAGTTCATTGAGTAGTCTATTGCCCCACTGAAAGATGGGTGGAAAACACATGAGCCCAGGGTATAATAAGAGAAAAAGCAGTATTGAGCAGTCTTGGATATGTTGTTTCTGTTCCATATGCTGTCTGAGACACTCTTTTGATTGCAGTTCTCCAAGCTGCAAGAGAGAGTGGAGACAGCAGAATCTCGGGTGTCTGTTCTGGAAACTATGATTGATGACCTTCAGTGGGATATTGACAAAATACGCAAGAGGGAGCAGAGGCTCAACCGGCACTTAGCAGATGTTCTGGAACGAGTAAGCACCATCCTTTTTGCCAGTAGACCATAGAAATGGGTGTAGTGTTGAGATGTGTGTGATACTGTCTTATGGTACTTTGCCGTGAGAAGCGAGAATCTGGAGCGTACCATTTTTGGTCTTGAAATGCTATGTCAGCAGTCTTGGCATTTAATTGGGTATTGATGAAATCTGTTGTCTTTTTTTTTTTCAGGTAAATTCCAAAGGCTACAAGGTGTATGGGGCTGGGAGCAGCCTCTATGGGGGCACAATCACCATTAATGCCCGCAAGGTAATGTCAGGGGCTTGGCTGGGCGTAGGGGGAAGAAAAGCGTCAAGGAGTTCTTGAGCACAGGGCCATAGATTGGAACAGAATTTAGGTACCTCATTTGCTACAAATCTGGGTGACTCTTGGCAAGCCATTTTGTCTGTGCAAGTTTAAAACAGACCTGGTTGAAGAAGACTCTGTCTTGATGGTGTTACCTAACTGTTATGTCTGTAATTTCTCTTACTTTATAAACAGTTATGGAATTAATACCCTCAGTAGATAAACTGCTTGTAAATGCTACTGTTAACTTATCCCCAACAGTTTGAGGAGATGAATGCAGAGCTGGAAGAGAATAAAGAGCTTGCTGGGAATCGACTCAATGAGTTGGAGGAACTGCGCCAGGATCTTGCAGAAGTGACAACACAGAATGAAAAGCTCAAGGTGAGACATCTGTACCTGTTTTAGGATGAAGGTGTTCTGGGTAGCTGTTTGCCCTCTGGAGAGTTCTACTATGTCTCTGGAAAATCTCATATTACTCTACTCTGCATTTGCTCTTTAGCTGGGTTGTATTATGTACAGTTCAGCAAGCTGTGTGAACACTTGCAGTTCAGTGCATTAGTAACACCATGTGGTCATCGTTGGAAGTTGGAATGGCTTCTTAATTCCTGTCTTCATTCACCTATTCAGTGCATTTTAATGATGTCTAGTTAAAACTGATTTCACCTTTTTGCGAGTATTGAGCTCTCTCTCCACCTTTCCCCTGCCCTTTTTGCAGAGAACTGCAAAATATGTGGAACTTGTGTAGGAGCACTGGGCTCATGAAAGAGTTGATGGACTTAAATCTTTCCCAACATGGTAGAACGGATAAATAGGAAACAGTGTATGAGTTTCTTAGGTCTTAAAGGTGGTAAAACAAAAAGCTATGAATCTATAGTACGTAAGTATATGGTAAAGAGAATAAACAAAATTTCATCTTGAATTAATAAATCTGTTAACCTGTCAGAACAAATGCCTGAGCTGATAACCTAAGTTTCAGAGATGAGATTCCAGATGTTGATTTGAAGTACTTCTAAATTCTGTTTAACCACATGAATTTGGTTTGAGAGAAACACCATCTGTCTTACAGTTTTCTTTTTCTTACTTAGTTTTAAGCTGAATATGTGAATACATGTCCATTTCACTTCTGGTAGTCACAGCCATTTGCTAACTTTTTTTTGTTAGGAAAATTCAGATTCTGTATACATTCCTTTCTCTCATTTCTCTCTTTGTCATTATGTCTATTAGTGATAGAAGGGCAACATAATGTCTACTTGCACTTTTTCTTTGCTTTTCTATCATACTTCTCCTTGTGTCCTTCTTTATTGATTTAGGTGATTATGGATTTACAGTAAATCCACTGAAAAGATATATCCTGTTTTCCAAGCTCTATCGCAGATTAGTCACTTTGTCATGTGATTACTCGAGAGTCAGACTAGCACATACAGAGAAAGCACTGGCTTTAAATTGACACCAAAATGTATTGTTTGTATTGACTTCACAGCAATGCTATTAAAGTTCTACTTTTGCCTTTACTTGTGGCAGTTTGATTCACTCTTCTATGTTGCAATGTAGGATAGCAAAGACAAGAAAATACTTTATTCTGTGACATTTTCTCGTGTGCTCATAGGTTGAGCTGCGACGAGCAGTGGAAGAAGCTGTGAAGGAGACACCAGAATATCGGTGCATGCAGTCCCAGTTTTCTGTTTTGTATAATGAGAGTCTCCAGCTGAAGGCACATCTTGATGAGGCCCGCACTCTGCTTCATGGCACCCGCACCACACACCAGCGCCAGGTGGAACTAATTGAGGTAGTACCTCTGCTCTGTCAGACTAGGGAACAGTGTCATCCCATTGACCATTACTGCTGGGTCTGGGTGGCTCTGGGAATGCTCAGAAAATTTACTTTCCTGGCAATAATTCATCTGTTCTGGTACCCTATTTTGTTGAGGTGAATTGCACCAGGGTTACAACACCAAGATCTGTCCCCTTCTTTACTCCTCAGAGGGACGAGGTCAGCCTTCACAAGAAGCTGCGCACAGAAGTGATTCAGCTAGAGGACACCCTGGCCCAAGTCCGCAAAGAATATGAGATGTTGAGGATAGAGTTCGAACAAACACTTGCTGCCAATGAACAAGCAGGTATGGTGGACTTTATGCTGTATTTAAAAATAAACCACCCCTCTCCCCCCTAAATGTTAATTAGAGGCTGTATTACAATAAACCAGGTTAACCTGGTTTGATTCTTCCTTATTGATAAATACTTGTTCTGGCAGGTCTCTATCTCAAAAAACAAAGCTCTTCATTTGTTTTAGGGGAGGCCAGTTCCACGTTAACTGACTTCCTTTTAGATGTTGCAGAATCACAATATCTTTGGTTGGAAGAGACCTTCAAGATCATGTAGTCCAACCTTTGACCCAATACAGCAAGCTCTTCACTGAACCATGTCCCTGAGCACCAGGTCTGCATGCCCTTTAAATGCCTTCAGGGATGGTGACCACCACTGCTGTGGGCGGACCATTCCAGTGTTTGATAACCCTTTCAGTAAAGAAATGTTTCCTAATATCCAGCCTAAACCTTCCCTGGCTCAGCTTGCCCCTGTTCCCTTTGATCCTGGCACACAGGGAGTAGAGGCTGTCCCTCGCCTTGCTCCAGCCTCCTTTCAGATAGTTGCAGAGAGAAATAAGGTCTCCCCTCGCTTAATAGTCTCCAAACTAAACAATCCCAGCTCCCTCAGCCTCTTCTCACAGGACTTGTGCTCCAGGCCCTTCATGAGCCTTGTTGCCCTTCTCTGGACGTGCTCCAGGACTTCTGTGTCCTCCTTATAGTGAGGTGCCCAGAGCTGAATACAATATTAAAGTTGTGGCCTCACCAGTGCTGAGTACAGGGGGATGATCACCTCCCTATTCCTGCTGACCACAGTGTGTCTTAATACAAGACAGGATGCCCTTGGCCATCTGCACACACTGATGACTCATGTAGTCAAGTATCCATTAACAGCCCCAGGTCCTTTTCTGACTTGCAGCTTTCCAATCACACATGCCCAAGTCTGTAGGTTGCCATGGAGTTGTGACCCAAGTGCAGGACCTGGCACATGTCTTTGTTGAACCCCATGCAGTTAACCTTGACCCACTGATCTAACCTGTCTGCACTGTAAAGCTTCCCACCCTCTCGCAGATTGACACACCCACCTAGCTTGGTGTCATCTGTGAATTTACTGAGGGTACACTCAGTCCCCTAATCCAGACCATTAATAAAGATAATGAGAGCAGGATACAATAAATAAATAAATACAATTAATAAATATCTCATAGGTTTTGCTTATAATTTCATTAATGATGGAGTATTTTGTATTATAAAAAAGTACTTTTTTGGGGTTTAATTTACCACTCTGGGATGACAGCCTGGAGAGGAAATTGTCAAATTTCACCAGAGGAAGTTAAAGAGTTATTTCTAAAGTATCATTTAAAGAAAAGAGATTTACTGTAGCATGACACATTTCCCTTAGGAAAAAGCTAATGTTGAGGGGAAATGAAGGCTGAGTTTTTGCAAGGATTTATTGTTGCATGTAAAACTGACATTTTTTTTTTTTTCTGCAAATGTGTACTGTTGTTCTGTTGTCTGGCAGAATTATAATAGTCTTACTTTGGTTATTCATCACTGTTACCTATCTTGTTCTCCCATCTCATTGAAAGTCCTTGCAGAAGGTTTGCAAATGTGTGGCTTTTTTACAGATGTTTTTCTGGATTTTTTTAGGCCCAATTAATCGGGAGATGCGTCATCTCATCAGCAGCCTGCAAAATCACAACCACCAGTTGAAGGGAGAGGTTTTAAGATACAAGCGCAAGCTGAGAGAGGCCCAGTCTGACTTGAGCAAGGTATTGGAGTGGGAATTGCCAGAAAAGAGCAGGGAGTTCTTAGGAGAAAAGGGAATGTTGTCACCCTTGCCTGCAATATCAGCCTCTCTGATGTGCAGGATGCCGTATAATTTTTGATGGAGCTCTATGCTTTACTGTTTCCACTTACCAAATGAGTGGTCTTCCTTTGTAGCTGTGTAGTGCTTCATGAAAAGTAGAAGTAATTATGGAACAAGACATGCAAGCATGGATCTGCGAAGACCAGGGAAAGAGATAAGGTATATTTTTGGCTAAGAACTCAATGAGACTCTTATGTGTCTTCTTTCTTGCTGTTCCACAACAGATGCGTTCTCGCAGTGGTAGCGCTCTCTTACAGTCCCAGTCCAGCACTGAAGATACAAAGGATGAACCTCCTGAGATAAAACAGGAACCTGATGATCCTTCTGTACAAGTGTCTGTGCCCAAGGCTGTTTCTGAAGACATTAGTGAAATTAAAGCCAGGAGAGATGAAGAGGAACGGGAGCGAGAGAGACGGGAGAGGGAGAGGGAACGAGAGAAGGAGAAGGAGAAAGAGAGAGAACGGGAAAAAGAGAGAGAAAAGGAAAAGGAACGCGAGCGGGAGAAGCAGAAGCAGAAGGAATCTGAGAAGGAGCGAGAGTCCAAAGATAAAGAGAAAGGGAAGCATGAAGATGGTAGAAAAAAGGAGGCTGAAGTGATCAAGCAACTAAAGGCTGAGCTGAAGTAAGAGCTGTTGTCCTTCCCTTTACTGCTGGGGTAGTGCACAAACAGGTGTTTGTGTGAGTTGACTTGTAGCTCACTCTTATGTGATGAGCTTCACTGAGGTGAGGTTTCTCACACCCTCTGTATCTGATTGTGATTTGGACAAAATAGTAACATTTATCATAACACAGCCTAAAGTGTGAATTACCAAAACAGATACTTTGGTGGTGGATACTTGTGGTGGACCTGGCAGTGCTGAGTTAATGGTTGGGCTCAATGATCTTTAAGGTCTTTTCCAACCTAAATGATTCTGATTTGATGATGTGGGTCAAGTAGCCTTCAGTTATTGCTGTTATGATTGTGTCAAGATTTACAGCAGGTTATTAGTAAAGGGCACAACAGTCTTCCCTGTCTTGGTTCAGTACCAAAGCACAGATGTATAGTTTGTTGTATACTGTTAGGGTGCAGGTTTCTTCCTCTTGGCTTTTCAACCTGTGTGCCTGAACTTCTTTCAGCCTCCAGACTGGACTCTTCGTTATTTTGACATTGCTGTGGTAGGATGAGCCTAGCATTACCTCTCATGCGGCAGATGAAGAGAATATGCTCTGACTCTCACGCTGGATATGTAACAGTGAAGCTTTCCTCCTGTGTTCTTACAGTTGTCCTATCTCCCCCTCTCCAGGAAGGCCCAGGAGAGCCAGAAAGAAATGAAACTGTTGCTGGATATGTATCGCTCTGCCCCCAAAGAGCAAAGAGACAAAGTACAGCTGATGGCAGCTGAGAAGAAAGCAAAAGCTGAGGTAAATCTCAATTTTCCTCCCTTTTTCTCTTTATTACGTTACTTAAAACCTCTTATAGGTTATGCCACACCTGAACTGTGCTGTTATTTTCTTCAAAACTGGATGTTTCGTCTTTGTGACTTGGAATAGAGACCAGAATGGTGTGGAGGTGAACTTTGGATGTCCTGCTATGGGAATGGATGATCCCTTTGTTCATGCTGAGGCACATGGCTCCTGTCTTTTCGGTTGCAGATTCAACCATTAGCAGAGTTGAGCCCATGTCGCAGAGACATAGATGCACAGAGAACACTTGACACGCCACTCAGACTGTCACAGACAAAGTGCTGCCTTCAACAGTATGTGTGTACAGGACTCATAAAACATAAGCATAAACAGACAAGTCCCCTTCCTTTTCTTCAGTTGGTGGAAACAGAACATACTAGTGCAAGCACATGGACAGCAGTCACTAAATTCACAAGCATACATACATTTGCATATCCCTCAAGTACCAGCATGGCCCCTCTGCCTCTCTGGTACCCCTGTGATTGAAAAATCCTTGACCATAGGAGTAAATGCTCTTCTCCATCCACGTACCCTTACATATACAACTGCAAAATACTGATCCTGCTCTGGTGAAAGATACCGTGAGATTTTTTTTCAAAGGTTTTGAAATCAAGATCTTGGGCTTACAGGCCCTCTTTATGGTCTGCCTGCTAGTATTACACTGTCTTGTCAAGATGAAATGAGTTTTCCCATGTTTTGAACGCAGCTTCTCCACTGTTTCAGATAATCCTGGTGAAAACAGGTTATTAAGGCTGTTTAATGTTCAGGCCACATTCTTGTATTTATTGCCATTTCTGTTTTGTCCTTGCTGTAGCTGGAAGAACTGAGACAGAGGGTAAAAGAATTGGAAGACAAGGAGAAGAAGGAGAGTAAAAAGATGGCTGATGAGGATGCCCTCCGCAAGATCCGAGCAGTGGAGGAACAAATTGAGTATTTACAGAAGAAACTAGCCATGGCTAAGCAGGTGAGAAGTTTCTGTTGAGTTTTTTCTTTGCTTCTGCACCTGGGAAGGAACTGCCTTCAGTTTACATCCAGCAAGATTACTCAAGAAAACAAATTTCTGTTTGTGTGTGTGTGCCAGAGTTGAGAGTTTCTGCCCTGTTTATTGAAGGGGTAAAAACCCAACCAGCTAAGAATTATCAATAATCAGAAAAACTTCACAACACCAGTGTGTAACTGAGCTCATGTCAGGGAGTGGTACGGAATGTTTAATTGTTCCTGACGTAGGTGAAGAGCCCAGACGAGACATGGCTGCATCAGCCCTTAGGGTGTGAGGATGCAATTTACTTGCAAAATGTGTTATTCATAGATATTAGGTGTTGGAAGGGACCTAGAAGATCATCTAGTCCAACCCCCCTGCCACAGCAGCATCACCTAGACCAAGTCACCCAGAACAGATCCAGGCAGGTCTTAAGTGTCTCTAGAGGTGGAGACTCCAAAACCTCCATGGGCAGCCCCTTCCAGAGCTCCGTCACCCTTACTGAGAAAAAATTCTTCCTTGTGTTGACCTTAAACCTCTTGTGCTCCAACTTGCATCCATTGCCTCTCGTCCTGTCATTGGATGACATTGACAAAAGTCTGGCTCCATCCTCTCTACACTCATCTTTAAGGTATTTATAGACATTGATGAGGTCCCCCCTCAGTCTCCTCCAGGCTAAAGAGCCCCAGCTCTCTCAGCCTCT
>JAOEGS010000222.1:38007-52146 GCA_025447755.1 Corythornis vintsioides
AGGTGACCATTGAATAGTAGAAGTCAGAGCCCTAGGAAACTCAGATCCTGTTTTAGGGGTGAATGGCCATGCTGCCACTTCCTTGTGAAACATATAGGGTTGGTTTGATATTTGGCTGAATGCTCAGAGGAGGAGACCGTGTATTTCTAGTGATGAGTTTCGTACCAGTGAGAATATGTAACATGTCTTTTGGAAGACCTTGAACTAGAAGTATATGGTGTAAGCTGCAAGTATGCTAGATCTTTTGATTCCATAGTACTTTATCTTTTTTTTACTTGTCTAGGGAACTGGCCAAAAAAAATGTGCAGAGATGTCTTTTTCTCATAAATGATGGCCTATAGCTTCATCTGCCATGAGCTGGCATAACTCCTCTGATTTGATACCAAGATGCAAAGCCATGGAGATTTACTTCCATTTGCTGTAGATCTCTTTAGACATGAAACTTGTTTCTCTTCTGTTCTTAATGTGATATCTTAATGGACTGTTTCTAGGCTATCTTTGGTACAAGAAGCTGCCACCCATGTTAGGAAGCCAAGCCATGTTAGGCTTATATTAGAAATTTGAGATGTACTGAATTCCCACTGTCTCACTTCTTTTGCTGTTGTTGTTTTCTATCTCAGCTAATTTAGCTATTGCTCTTGTGTGAGATGGTCCAGAATGACTGATAGATCCTGTAGACAGTGATGCACAAAACTGAGTGGAACCAGATAGCTTTGTTGTGCAGTGTGCAGATCACCTGTTCTCATGCTATGTTTGATGCCTGCTTGTCTCCAGAAGCTCTTGCTGATGCAAGCACATTGTGCATAACTTAGTAGCATGGTCTTGCTGATGTTTTTATTGTGCTCTGATTGGAGTGCTGGTGGGCTTAACGTCTCTTGCCTTTGAAGCGTAATGCTTCCTTTCAGCTGCAGCCCATCTCTGTCATGTGTGTATGTGCACTGAACATTGTGAATAAAGGGAAGTAACTGTCAACCTGAGCAAATCCTCATTTACGTGACCTGAGTTCATACTTACCTCTGTGACAGCAAAGCTTCTTTTCCCACATGGAACAACCTTGTACCATTTGTCGTGCAGAACATCCATAAAACCATGAGACTTGTACTGGCTTATCAGTTCAGAGATGTTTGAGGTGAACGGAGAGTTGGGAGGAAGACCAATGCCATATCCTAGAAGGAAAAACAGCATAGTCACCTCTCTTTTTTGTTTGCTTTTTGCTAAACTACTTTCATTCAGCTGTCCACTACCCGTGTGGCAGATCAAATTGTCATTAAGTTTCAACAAGCCATTTCAAACCTGGATGCTGGCTTACTGTGTACTGAGAATGCTAAGACCTCTTGCTGTGAAAAATGCAAACAGGATATGAAAATTCAAAACTAATATGGCCACAATAGTAATATATAAGACTGGAGCTTCATAAACTTAAGATAGAGGTACATATAGATGAATAAATCTGTATTCTCTCTAGAAACACAGCTTTTTGTATACCCTTGCCATGGGTTTTAATTTTATACCTTGTTTTATCAATGCAAAGGGACCTTAATGCCAGGTAAAAATCCTGTAAATCCTTTATATTTTTAGATAAGTGGATGTGACTGTGGTGTCATATGTGATATTTCTTCCTATGTATTTTCTGATGAGCAGCTGTGCTCATGTAAATATGTATGGAACTGTCTGTATTACTGCAACACAGCTATTTAAAGCTCAGGGGCTATGCCTTCTATTTATACAGTTCTGCTCCAGCAGTGGCAAGTACCTTCAGATAGTAATAAATACAGTTTTTAGACACTGTGTGATCTTTTACCATGTTAAAGTGCAAGTAAAAGACTTAATCTAAGTGTAAATAGATTCAGTAAGTTTAAATATGGTCTTTCATTTTGCAGACCTTAGAAAACCAAATAACAGTTCATGTCTGGAAGAAATGCAGTTACATACAGAGATATCTCACAAATTGTCTGAAGAGATTTCTTTCTAGTCTAGTGCAGATTTTTATTTTTTTTTTTCAGTTCATAATTCAGGATTTTAGACTGTTTTCCCTTTAAAAAACCCGAAACAACACAGGAAGAAAGAAACACTAAATAAACATGAGTTTTAAAATTGCCATCACAGTAGCTTGCTTTTCCATGATGCAGAATGACATGGTGATACGTGTACCTACAATACAATAGTCTCCCTTGCTGCTGATTTTTGTACAGTGTGCCTGTATTTCCACCTGAAGACAGCTGCTAACATTGAAGGAATGGTTTCAGAGAAGGCATAGATAGGCTTCATCAATACCAAATTTTCATCATATTTTTTTCATAGTTAGGTGACATGAAGTCCAGTTATGTAAAAACATATGGTTTGGAGTTTAATTTGCTTCACTTGATTCAAAGTTGAGGAAGTTAATTGTTTACTTCAATAGAGTTGACCTTCCTGAAATGGAAGCTGTGCTGGTTACAAGCACACGGTGAAACATACAGCTGCACACATACAAACCCTGATACAGCCTGAACAGCTCTCTCTGCATCTGTCCTCTCCAATAACTAAAAGAAGAAAATTGATTGCTTTTGGGTCTCTGGTGCAAATTCATATGGGAGGCACTGATGAGGTAAAGCAAAAACAAGCATTCTACAAAATGCCTAGTGCTGGTGACTTGTAGCTGAAAGGCTTAAAATGCTCATCTTCCTCTGGCCTTCATTTAGGATATTGCCTTCCTCGATCATGTTTGAACATTTCTGAAGGAGGTTGTTACAATGTGCAATGGGAGTGGACAGAGTCATTGCCCTTGGAGGGGAGGAAAGAGGGAGCTTCAATCATTTTCAGTGGCCATCTATCACAAAAGTGATTCCTGAAGTCTAATTACTGATGTGCTTGCCTGTGCTGGAGGCAGCATCAGACAAGCTTTGCTTCCAGGCTACCTTCTGACCTCTCCTTGCTAATGCACCAGGGCTGCAGGAAGCCTTGGACAAGGACAGGCTCCCTTATTTAGTTTCAATTAGCTACAGAGCTAGTGGGAATCTGAAGCTGACCTTTAAAATGGGAACAGTATTTATGTGCTTCAGATGACAGCAAAACTTCAGAACAGCATTTTGAACACATTTCACTGAGTTTTGAATATGTGTAATGAAAATGAGCTTACAGAAACAAGCCTCATTTCAGGAGTTACTTTTCATTGTGAGCAGTGGAATGGACTGTTTCTCCTCTTGTTTGGAGACAGACTGACCTCTGAATAATTCCTATACAGAGCATGTCAATAGATGGTACAAGTGATCTGAAAGCTCAAAACACACACAAAAAAGGGTGAAACCTTAATTCTGTTTAATCACTGAGAATTTCAGTGTAATCTTCAAAGGGTTAAAAGTTTCACCTGCATACTTCCATTGAAAATTACAACCAAAACACAACAGAGCAAGTGCGACACACTAGAAATAGAGCTGTATATTATAAAACTGATAGTTACCTTCAATGGCAAAGGGTTTTCCCACAGTTAGAAGCTTGCAGTCAGCATCTATTGACACTTCATAATCTAAGAGTGCTTTATCCATGATGAAGGCATCAAGTTTCTCTGGATCGTGCCTGTATTCAACATTAAAGTGAGAAACAGAATCTCTTCACAGCATAAGACTCAGTGATGTTCACTGAACATTTATCTATGCACTTCTCTGGATGTCTGCTGAATAAAAACAGAGACTAGGGACTGCTATTTTTAAATGTAAAACCGATCTATGTTTTGAAGAAGAGAGTTGTGCTTAAAATACAACTGTGCTTCTAGGACTTATTTTGCTCCCATGAAAGGCTACTGATCTGAAAGATGGAAAATACTATCATATATTAGACTTTGACTCAGTTGAAAGGTAGCATAAAGCTTTATTGGAAAAGAACAAACATTTCTAAAATATTAGTGCTGTCTTGGTTTGTGATGGTAAGTTATAGTCATTCAAGCAAAAATGCAGGAGGATAACTCATACAAAGATGTTTCTCATTCCTTCTCCTTGAATATGAGGTAAATTAATTTTATTCACCTAGATCAGCTTTTCTCTGTGTTCAGTTTTCATGAACACAGAGGATCAAATTTTAGTAACATAATAATTTATAAATAGCATGCTTGCATAAACTGATGATACAAAAGAACAGTTCCAGTGTCTGTTCTTGTCTGATCCAGAGACTGCACTCTTGTCACCTTACAGGTCTAGGTATTTTCCTGATATGAAATTATGTTACTTATTGGTTCCAGTTTAACTCAAAGGAACTGACTTGCATCTTAATTATCATTGGAATGGGTCTGCGAAAAATATGTGAACAGGAGACAACTTCTGGGAAAAATATTCAAGATAATTGTTATGTAATTTCTATGTCTACAAAATTATTTCAGGCTTATCACCATGTCTCCTGTTTCCTGGCAGAGTGAATCAACTCTGTGACCCCAGGCACAGTGATACCATGATTCCCTAAAGCATGAAGACTTGGTGCTTATTACTTTTTATGGGTCTAACATCTATTTTATCCATTTTAATGATAAATGCTTTTAAGGTTTCTCTCCGAAAAACCTTCTCTCAGCTTGCTGAAGATTCTGAGGAATCTCACTTTTATCTTTTGCTTGGACAGCAATTTTTATTCTGAGTGTTTCTCATTGCCTGATGAAGGACTTCTATGCACAGAAACCTGTCAGGATTTATACATTGCCCTTGCTTAATGATACCCTAGCAGTTAGTATGAAGCCCTGCTTCCTCAGACAACACTCCAGTTGGTGTTATGCTAGTTTACTCTCCAAGTGTCACACCCTTCAGGTGTTTATGCACTATATTCTCTATCTTAAACACACTCCCTTCACTGACTGCTTTGTGAGATTAGTGACAACAGGAAGCGGGAAACCCATCACCATCTCACTCCTGCGGATTCTGGTCAAGGGAGCAGATCTGTTGTTGCATGCAGAGGCTCACTTTAGATACGCCACTCCATCCGGGGTTGCAGGGACATTGTACCGTCGCATGTACT
This sequence comes from Corythornis vintsioides, assembly GCA_025447755.1. Classification (NCBI taxonomy): domain Eukaryota; kingdom Metazoa; phylum Chordata; class Aves; order Coraciiformes; family Alcedinidae; genus Corythornis; species Corythornis vintsioides. The sequence goes on from JAOEGS010000222.1 coordinate 42,982, forward strand.
CATGCATTTCTGGGAAACTTTGCCTCACATAGTCTTCTGCGCTGCTTTCTCGCACAGTTCCGAATCGAAACCCTTGGGATGGGTGGTGGAGCTGAGGAGATGAAATTACAAATTAGTAGAATCATTTGCCTTCTTCACATCTGGTATCTTGGTCTTATGTGTGAACAGTTTGTCAGAAATTCTCAGCATTCTGAGACCTGCCTCTGACATTTTCCTGCAGTTAGTTATCCATACCACTGAAAAAGTCTGGAAAGATTTACCAAGTGACTGATTAGCCTGTTTGTTTACTCTCAGGACTTCTTTGAATGTGAAAAACATTTTCCTTGAGAGACCCTGAATCATCAAATCCAGGTATTTAGTTGGATTATTTATCTTCAAATAGTCTCTAGGCTTGTCAGCCACTTTCTAGGGCTCCAGGAACCCAGGAAAGGTGCCACAGTCTGTATTTATTTGGGCAGAACATCTTTTATTGACCGCTTAAGGATAAGATTTAGTCTTCTGCAGAAGGGTAGCACCACTATTTCACTTCTAGACACCATAACACAGGCTGCTGTTGTTATTGCTGCCATTCTCTATAGAATGGCAGAGAAACTAAGGACTGAAGTGTTGCAGGCACAAAAATGTCTCTCCTGACAGTGAGAAGGAGGAAGTAGAATCATAGAATGTTTAGGGCCGTAAGGGACCTCCAAAGGTCATCTAGGCCAGCCCCCCTGCAGTCAGCAGGGATACCCTCAACTAGACCAGGCTGCTCAGAGCCTTGTCCAACCTTGTCTTGAATATCTCCAGAGATGGTGCCCCAACCACCTCCCTGGGGAGCCCATTCCACTGATCCACCACCCTTAAGGTAAAGTACTTCTTCCTGATATCTAGTCTAAATCTACTCTTCTCTAATTTAAACCCATTACCCCTTGTCCTTTCACTACAGGCCCTTGTAAACAGCCCCTCTCCAGCCTTTCTGTAGGCCCCCTTCAGGTACTGGAAGGTGGCTATAAGATTGCCCCGGAGCCTTCTCTTGTCCAGGATGAACAACCCCAGCTCCTTCAACCTGTCCTCATAATAGAGGTGTTTCAGCCCTCTGATCATCTTTGTGGCCCTCCTCTGGATCTGCTCTATCAGGTCCATATCTTTACTGTGTTGAGGACTCCAGAACTGGATGCAATACTCCAGGGGAGGTCTCACAAGAGCAGAGGGGCAGAATCACTTCTCTCGATCTGCTGGCCACATTTCTCTTGATGTAGCCCAGGATACAATTGGCCTTCTTGGCTGCAAATGCACACTGCTGGCTCATGTCCAGCTTCTCATCCATCAACACCCCAAGTCCTTTTCCAGCACCTCATCTCCCAGCCTGTATTGATAGTGAGGGCTGTTCTGACCCACGTGCAGGACCCTGCATTTAGTCTTGTTGAAAGAATAACCCCTCAGAATAGCCCAGGCTGTAAGTTTGATTACCAGGCTATGCATACACAGAGAATTTTTGCAGTTCTGTCTCCTTATCACAACCAGCCTCACACGGAGTATTAAAGAATAAAATAATTTGGATATTAACAAATTTAACAGACCCCAGTTTCTGAAGTACCCTGTTTTGTCTTTTGAGCATTTAGTAGTGAGTAGGGAAAATCTCAAATTGCACTGGAGGTGTCAGGAGGTATCCTCTACTATGCCAAGGACTTCTTGAGATGGCTAGGTGTTGCCAAGACGATAATAATTTGAAAGCCGTCATCAATGTAACAGACTTTAAAAGGTCAAACTTTTAGATAACAGGCAGCCAAATAAAGCTGAAGCTGAAGTAGTCATGTTCTATTTGCTTCCCAGGATGGTCTTCACAGCACCTTGCAAAGATGACGTCACCATGGCCACACTCTGCTTTGCAAATACCAAGCACAGAAGCATTCTGCCAGTCCATCTGGATAGCTATGTTACCATCTATGTAAAACGGAGTAGGAAATCACAAAACCATAGAGAAGACCTTTCCCACTCTTCAATGAGCCCTTGGATCAAACAGTATTCCTAGTCCTTTCAAGTATAACAGATAGAGCATGTAAATACACAGTCAACTAGTTCACTCTGAAGAGAAAAAAGTGTTTTGGATGGCATACTGCTGTCCTGAAACCTATGAATGTGCTGCATTTCTGGTAATTTTTATCTGGAAAGTGGGCAGGTGCTTTCCACATTGTGCTCTGCAAATCTGGTCCATGAGTTGTAATCGAGGAGCAAGACCAGCAGGTAAATGCAAAAATGTTGGCATGAAGGGAGCCTTGGCATCTTTTTTGAAGTGTTTAAATGACCATGCCAAGCAGGGTTTATCTCCATCCGGAGCTGGCCATAGTGCATGTTGTGCTAGTAGGACTGTGGGCACAGAGGGAAATGTTCTTGCCCAGAAGTGTGGAAGCAGTATTTAAGTGACAGAAGACATAAAAAACAGAGAGCTGTGCTGTGACAATGCATCATGGAGACTTCCAGCACAATTCTGTCAACTCAAATGTCAGTCTAGTCTCAAGACACTGAAGATGACCTGCTTCAAGAATGAGCTTGGAGTGGGATCTATGGACTCTATGTCCAAAGACACCCATTGCCATGGTCAGTACTATTTTCTTAGGTTGTATTTCTTGGCATTTTCATTGAAGAGATGGAAATGACCCCTGAGTCTCAACACTGAACCATACTGCCACCAAGCCAACTTAGATATCTTGTGGTATCTGTGGCTCACCTAGAGATGACAATTTCCATGTAATATCTGATATGCAAGTAAAGACTGTTGATGTCTGACTTAACAGGAAAGAATGTCTCTCTCAAACTGTCACCAGTGTCTACACTGATGTCTAGCTAAATAGTTAAAACCTCTATGAGAAAGGCTAGTACAAAAGAGAGAATAAACTGCACCTCCATGTGATACTTTGTCCCAAACGTTTTCCTGAGAACTTTCTAGCTTTGCTTTGGTTTGGACACATTGTCAAATTTCACCACAAACACTTGAATATGTATTAGATCAAAAGTCCATCTGGCTTAATATCCTATCTCTAGGAACACCACAGATCTGGTGGGAAGTCTTGGAAAGTCTATGTGAGGAAGTTATCTAGTGATCCTTTGTATCTTGTGCTCTACTTGCTTCTAGTAACCCATTCTTAAGCATAATTTTGTGTCTGGACCTTTGTATTCAATGACTCTTTTTATGAAGGATAAAAATAGTGGTTGAATCCTCTATGTTTTGTGGACTTCTGTTTTCTACTTATTATTGCTACTTATCCACATGACGAAGAGGATTGATTGAAGCTGCATGAATAGTGAATTAACAACACAAAGTGCTGAGAAAAGCAGGTAACTGACTACTTGCATTACCTTCACTGCTAATCTGCTAACACTGCTAAGGGTTACTTGCTCAACAGAAGATAAAAACTTTTCTGGGAAGATTCTGTGAAAAAAATGGAAACCACAGATATCTGCTCCAACAGGATAGGTAAATGTCATAGTCTCCCTGTGAGTCTTGCTTTATTAGATGTTCCTTTTTTTTATTTATCTTTTCAGTTGCTTATGCTCTGTTTCTTTTGTGTTTCTTGTATTTTGAATCTTATATTGAAAGAGTCTTTCTTTACATCTATAATAGAATACTAATGCCTAAGACTTCAGAGAAATCACGAACTATGAAAAATCAGCATTTGAAGAATCATAATTTAAAGAATCAAGAATGGATTATATTTTTTTTTTTTAAATGGTGATTTGGGGGAAGACAGGTACTTGTTTTTTGTTGGTTTGTTTGTTTGTTTTATCAGTAATAGCAATTATCAAAGCTATATTACTGAGAAGAAATGGCCATCCAAATTATATGCATTTCCAGCATGTGGAGACTTCTCTGTAAAATGTGTTTTTTCATTCAAAGTTCAGTCAGTGTGAAAGAAGAATACCCATTACAACGCAAGTAATTGGCACTAGGGACTTCCACCCCTTTTTTTATCTGTGGAGTATCAGGAGATTTGCTGGTGATTCTAGTATGATTGATAAAACCTGAAGGCAATAGCTGTAGACCCATCTCCAGGAATGAGACTTCTTGGTGCTCAAGGTGTCAACTTTACAAGGTCCCTCCCAAATCAGCCACTTATGCATCTAAGAAATTGTAAGAACAAGGTTTGTTTTGACCTAAAGAGTGGCTTCCAGAGGATAGTGAAGTCCTGGCTTGAGAATTCATTGAATGAAATGTAAAGATAGTTATGGGTACAGATGATATATCCCTCTTTATTCTTCTCTTTAACTGCCAGACCTCAGTTTTGAAGACCCGGGAGCAGAAGAAGTAATTTGTTTTTTAAAAGGGTTACTTTTTAAACTGCTCATCAGCCAGCAGACTAACTCTGTACTCCCAAGCAGCCTCTCCCATGTGTTACTGCCACATGTGGGACATGTTAGTGCCCAGTGAGTGACCAGACCTTTGAATGTTATCTAGCAAGGCTTCCACACTTCCACAGTGAACTGCAAACTGACTGAGCTGCTGAGTGGGAGAAGCAGCTAAATGCCATTGGCATGGGCAACATAGCACTGTGTATGTGAATATATTGACATAGTAGTTAAAAGCCAATAATTTTTCAGGGGTTAAAAATCTATTTAGTGTTGCTGGTTAGTGTCTCTCCCCCAAAAAAGGTGAATTTTACAGCTCAAATACTGGTAATCAAGGATTTCATATTAGCAAACGGAGTTTTGTGTCTGAAGCACTAGTATATTCCATGAATGGCCACACTACTTAGGTGCATCCTAAATTTTTAGAACTATCTCCCATTTTCTGTGGGAAAGCCGTTGCTCATGAAGTTGCAAGACACATAGTTACCTCCCATTTGGTATGTGGGGAAAACTCAATAGATGGATTTGAGTGCACTTGCAGCAGAAGGCTGTAGTGCCAGAGTTGGCTGAACACTTGTCACCTTGAAGAGATACTATGACTTCACAGGTTCAGGGCTGTGAAATGCCAAGACCAGAGGATCTTACTGTATAGGCCAGGGACAGGCAGAGATGACCCGCTTTCTGTGAAGATTAAGCTCTTGGGAAGGAGACTAGGAAATGCTGCTGGAAAGTGCAAGATGAATATGAGGAAGGAATGATAGAGCTTTGGAAGTGACTCAAAAAAAAGAAACTCAAAATCTCTACAGAACATCCAGCTTCTCTGACAGTTCCAGGAAAATCTTTTGGTCTTCTCAGAGTCTTCTGTACCACATACAGCATTGTGTACTAGAAAATGGGTTTCTCCCCACTTACTGCCAAAAGCAAATACTGCAGCTACCAGTTTCCTTGGCTGGGCACTACTAGATCTTCTTAGTTTCTGTCTTCTGTTGTTAAAACATCTGCTGAGTGGTAAGTGGAGAACTTGTTTTATTTGGGAAGATGTTGACAAAAATGAGGCATCTGCATACATCTATGGCTTGGGGTGCAAATTATTCATGAAAGTACTGATGTGATAAAACCACAGGAGCAGAAACAGGAAAATAGAACCCTGAATGTCAAGCATTCTGCATTGCTTGTCACATTCCAGTTTATGTAACACAGTGCCACTGCACCAAGTGCCATCGGTTGGGCAGAGAACTCTTAGATGCAGACTTGAAAAGACTTGGCATAGAAGAATCCTATGAAAATTTTCCTAAAACTGAAAATGCATGAGATGCTTCCAGCAGCTAATCCTGAGATACTCCAAAGTTGAGCTGTTGGGTTTTGATGTCTTTCTAGAAGGTTCCAGCTTCTGTATGACCTTTCAGTGCTGCAAAGCTAGAAGCTTTAGCTCAAAGACTCTCCTCCCTCCCTTGGTGCCCTGGTTATTATTAAGCTTGCATTATACTTAGTTGTTTGCACTTTTGAAGAATGTAAGAACCCAAGGTGTTCAAAATATATATACAGTGAAAAGATGGTGTCAGCTCAAAAAAAAAGCAGGCAATAAAATATTGCCTTCTGATCCCATGGAGTTTGAGGTTGCTGTGAGTTGTGAAGACACAAGGAACATCTAAACAAAGCAAGTGATGGGAAGTGAAATTATGTCTGTTTTCTATAAGCAATGAGGTGACGGAAATACAGAAAGTGCATTCCCAGTACATGATTGATGGGATGCACTAACTGCCTCACAGAATCGGTCTCAGAGCTGTTCTGTGCATCTTGATAGCTGGCTGGAGGAAAAAATATTGCGGAACTCAATTTCTAATTGGCATCTCAAACCATTAAAATTATTTCATCATTCATTCAGATAGCCTCTCCCTTCCAAAATTCAGCTCCATTATTTATTATTTGAGGGAAAGGAGACAAGGACAATGCGGTGTACAGTGGCAGTGCCAGCAACTGCACCCTACAGTGACAAATACAGAGTTTTAACACTACCTACAATACTGCTTTTTAATTTCAGTAGGATATAGAAAGGAGAAACATAGCTGAAAACACTTCCATAACTTTTACAACTTCTGAGGAAAAATGAAAAGGTTTTAGTAGTCAAAAATCTGCTCCATTATAATGCTGGTTATTTGGTGTAACACCAAGTATAGTGTTTAATGGGCATCTTGTTTACCAGCATAATGGCTGGAAGCACCAGCATGATGTCTACCAGGGAATGGTGGCAGAATCTTGAAAAACTGTTCTGTTTCAGTTGCTAATCACTGGAGAGGGGTAGCACCAACTGTCCTGCTTTGCTTTGAAGAACTGGCATTCTTTGAGAGATCTGCTGTGCATTCTGCTGTCTTCCGTATATGAAGCAGTACCATTTTATCTTGCCTTATGTAACCAACACATTTAAGCAGTCAACAGATTTCTCATGACCCATGGATAAAAGTTTCAGGGAAAAAATAATAAAATAAATTACATATAAAAAAACCCCAAATAATGTACAACTCTGTTCATGGGCTTTTCCTTACTTATCTGAAAGAGGTTTTGAAAACGAACTAGTGAATATTTATGGGGTGCAGAGGGAGGTGAAAGAAAATAAAATTATTCACCGTGAAGCACATGAATTTCAAATTTTAGCAGATGAAAATTCACAGCTGAACTTCTGGAAGTGAAGGTTTGGTTCAGAACAGAAATCGTCCCATGTGTTCAGATTTGGGAAGTGGAGATGTTCCCCAGGCCTCCAGGAGGTGGAGTATGCAGAATACATTATAAAGCTCACTCTCTCCTCTGATACAAAAACAGTGTAAGTGGAGCTGATTCTTTGCTTGCTGGAATAACTAATTTCAGATTTTGTTGAAATCCTGTCATTGTGAATGCAAGTCAGATAGGTCATTAGTTGCCATAATTCTTTATAGATGCATTTAAGTCAATAAGCAGTTTCAATCTAGGAACAAATGCACAGTCTTGTACTGACAGTTTATTCTGTTGCACTGCAACAAGAGCATACATAAAAATAAATAGTGTCTTAGGTTTCTATTTGAAAATATAAAGCCTCTGTATTGATGCTCCCTGTGTGAGTGCTAATAATTAATTAAAAGATCTGCTCTGCTCCTTTGCATGCTGCAGAACCTGCACAGATAAGGGATGAGAATGTGGATGCCAGTCTGTGGTAGGAATGTTCAAGTGTGGAGACTGCCCAGCTGATTGAGTTGCTGGGTACTGTTTTAGTCCAATAAGTTCCAGAAGAACAGAACTCTGGTGTGTTTATCCCTCTTTCTTAATAGCATTTAAATTATTTTCTGAACAGAGAGATCTTTGAGATTGGTTTTATTCCAGAAGAGCTGATAACTGGAGTACTGTGTCCAGTTCTGGGCCCCCCAGTTCAAGAGGGACATAGAATTGCTTGATAGAGTCCAGTGCAGAGCCACAAAGATGATGGAGTGAAGCATCTCTCTTTTGAGGAAAGGCTGAGGGAGCTGGGGCTCTTTAGCTTGGAGAGAAGGAGATTGAGGGGTGACATCATCAATGTTTATAAATAGATAAAGGGTGAGTGCCAGGAGGATGGAGCCAGGTTCTTCTCAGTAATGTCCGATGACAGGACAAGGGGCAATGGATGAAAGCTGAGGCATATCAAGTTTCATGTAAAAATGAGGAAGAATCTTTTCACTGTGATGGTGACAGAGCATTGGAACAGGCTACCCAGAGGGTTTGTGGAGTCGCCCTCTCTGGAGATATTCAAAACCTGCCTAGACATGTTCCTGTGTGATCTGGTTTAGGTAATCCTGCTCTGGCAGAGGGGGTTGGACTAGATGATCTTTCAAGGTCCCTTCCAGCCCCTGACATTCTATAAGACAATATTAGTTCTCTGTGGTTTCCAGGAAAGGAACAGACAACGTTTGTGTTGCAACTGAGTTGCCATTTACTGGGACAAAGGAGTTTACAACTACGATCGTGGAACTGTCTACAAGTGCAGTACTAATTTCTGAAATGCATTATTTGTTATTGGCTTTTGGTTCAAAAGCATAAAATGAAGGTAAATCAGAAGGAGTCCCTTATTACTGACAAATCCAACACTGGAATTAATTAATTTTTTTTTTTCTGTTTGGAATCAGTTTGGACATCTGAAGCATGTGTTAAACATGAAGTGTAAGAGAAAAATGATGTGCTTAGTTGGGTGCCTTGACCTCTTGTAGAGCAAAATATGGACAACAGTATTTTACCTGATGTTCAGCCAAATCTTACTGTAATCAGTGTAAATGATTTTTTTTCTAGAGTACTCAAGCCCATGGCATCCCTGAAGTCCAGGATATCAGTGCAGGGTCTGACTGAGGACTTCTATCAGTAGGAAGGTAAGCCAGGCTAGCATTCATGTCTCTGTTTACAGATTATAATGGATGTGACTTTTTTTGAGCAATAATAAGTATCTTCAATACTGCTAAGTTAGCTGTAAAACGATCTTCCACCAGCCAGGTGTAAAAATTAACCTTATGCACCTTCACTGTTCTCTGCTTCTCTTTGCCAGTTACTTCAGTAACACATATCTCTGCTTGGACTATTTCTTGCAAGGCTGTGAGCCCCCTCTATGATGCAGCTGCCATTTCTTGCAGTGGGCTTGCTTCATTTTTATTTTTTTTTTTAAACAACATGACATATAGATACACTTCTGCTTGAGAGTAAGAAACCAACTTGAATACAGCTGGGAAAATGCTAAAACACAGTAATTCAGACAGAGTAGATCTCTCTCAAAGGTGAAGGAGGACTCTGTCTTATAAATTGGCTGGGCTCATAGATAGAGCTTTAAACTAGGTATGAGGGGGGAGGGGGGAA
>JAOEGS010000222.1:52246-71865 GCA_025447755.1 Corythornis vintsioides
GGGGGGTTGGACTAGATGATCTTCTAGGTCCCTTCCAACCCCTAATATCTATGAATCTATGAATCTATGAATAATTCCCTCTGGTGCTGAAAGAACAACATTCATGACCTGCATCACGTGGAATGAAGACAGCAGGACTTTCTCCCTTCCACCGCTACCCCTATATTCTCTAGACAATTAACATAGTGAGGTAAAGAGTGGCCAAGGAAGTAGGTACAAGGCCTTCTATGTAGATGAAGACCTGGAGAAGTAGGGGTTAATATGCAAGAAAACAGAAAAGTTAATTTTTGGCAAGAAGGCATTAAAAAACCCAGGTCTTGATGGGAAAGCAATGTTGATTTGGAGAACACTTCAGTGAGTTATCTGATAAACTGGGTATCAGAACGATAAAAATCTGAACTGGATAGATTCTGTTCCTCCAAAACTGTAACTACAAGAAAGCTTTAATGAGGTGATGGGGAAGCTAAACAAGTCAAGTGTTCACCACCATAAATTGTTTGGTAACTCTACAGAAGCCAAGATTTCACCTCCATAAACTGCAGATGTCTTTAATTCCCATATGAGACTGCTCTGCAACACCTGTTTTTTATTCTGGATGGAGTTTGATACTTAATTTCTCTTCATCTGATATTTTTCACTTTGGTCCTCTTGAGTTCAGCTCCTTCACTGACTCACTAAAACTCAGGAAACCAGCATGTACTATCAGCAGGCTGTGATGGTGTGAGTCATAAGCTTCTTGTGTCCAGTGACTTCCTGTACAGGAACATATGCTCCATATATTTTGCAGCCAACTACTTTTAATTGTAAAAAAAAAAAAAGAATCCTTCGGTCTGAACCCCATGGAAGCAATAAAATTTCTGTGAACTCCACTGAGTTTATAGCTTTGTTTGTTGGTTTTTTTTTTTTGCTACACAATTGAATGCATTTAATGCACATGTAAACACATGCTATTTCATTATATATTTAATACATAGCAATGCAAGTGGTGATTCTTACAAAGATTCCTCTTTGGTTGCTGCAGCAAAAGACCAGGGCAGTCTTTAAGAGCAGTTTCTTCAGTGTAATTCTTACAAAACTTCATTTTTTCAGGAAGAAAACTGATCAATAAATACACAAAAGTTATGGCCTTGCTTTAAAGATGCTGAACTTGAGGGAAAATATCATTAAATGCAGTGGTATTTTAATCATGCCTCTAAGGATGCGAAACACCTATAACATGGCTGGGCCTTTGCTGTGGTCTGGTACTGCTATAGCTCACCTGTAGTTACTTGCCAGTTGGTATCTCTGAACTGGTTTAATACATGTAATGGGGAGTTTTTATCATATAATAATTGCCATAAGGAGCCTAAATTACCTGAGATTTTCATAAGTCGGAAATGAGAGCTTGCCTTCTCACATTTTATATTTTAAAGATAGAAACCAAAAAGATGGGTGATTGTGCAATGAAATCCTGAGTAAGAAAATCTCAAAAATACCTTATCTGGTTTACTCAAAATGCTTAGTTTTGTAATAAAAAAGATGGACAACTCACCAGACAATGGACTGGAAGAGAAGCAAAGATTTCTGAGGACTAATCCAAAAGCACACTAAGGCTGTGGAAAGGACCTGCTGGATGGGGCTTGTCAGAGTGATTGTAGATGTCACACCTCAGTGTATTCCTTAGGGCATCTATAGTTTTTGTGAGACATCAGTGCTGGACATGCTAGTGCACCATCATGCATGATAGGGAGAAACAGGTGCTTTCAGGGGGTGATTTGGGTGATCTCATCCTGAATTGTATTCAACAGCATTCCAATGTTGCTGCCTCTCCTAACCATTTGTAAAAGCCCATTAGACTGAGTAAATCATATATAATGTCTCCAACTGCAGATATGTAAAGTGAGGTGAGATAACACACTGAAACAGCTGAAGGTGGGGTTTACAGATGTGGCCCTGTTTTTCCTAAATTAATCTCAATAAGTTTGACATTTTCTGTCAAAATACAATATGGAAAGGAACTTTGCAATTGTCAGAGGTTATTTTGAAGATAAAGTGAACCAGAGAAGTCAAAATATAACCACAGTAAATTAATAAGCATAGCTACTCAAGTGTACCCTAAAGATGGCAAAGAAAAGCTGACAGCTGTCACAGAAGTGACAATAGTCAGAAAGCATGTGAAAAGCTCATTATATTGTAGAAAGAATGATGTTTTTTAGCAGAAAGAAAGGTCAGGCATTGGTCCACCTTCTGGAAAATCTGTCCAGCTCTTCAGCTTCTGCTGTTGTATGCTTTCTTCTTGACATGTTTGAAATGTTTCTTCCATCCTCTGGACTCTCACAATCATTTTGCCTCAGATAATCAGAATGACTCAGCATGCTCCTGACTTTATGGTGCATGTCCAATATATGCTCTTGCATTAGAAGCCTGAGAGCAAAGATCCGGCTTCAGGTCCCCTTGCCACTACAAAAAAACACTCCTTGGGGAGATCCTGTAAACAAGACCATATTTTTGGATTTAATAACAAAGAGTATTACTGGATCCAGGCCCTAGCTCTAGGATCCCTGGGCAAGGGAAGGCACTGACATGCTATTTGAGATGATGTTTTTGTTTCCCTGTCTGTGGCCCTGAGACCTGGATTACTCACATGCAGACAGTACTGCTTCATGGAAACCAAACTGAAAACTGCAACAGAAAATATCTTGACTTGTCACGAGACTGGCTAAAAAGAGACAACAGCCATAGAGACATGCTTCTGAAGCAGAATTCTCTTCTTTGCAACCAGAACCCCTTGATTATGAACGTGCCCCTTCTCCACCCAGCCTGTGCCTCAAGGCTGTGTACTCAGCATGCTGCTTGTAGACCTGCAATGCAATTACAACCTGTCAGTCAGGAAAATGAAGGCCATCTGTCCTGGACTTTATCTGTCCTCATTTGTGTGCTTATGTGCACCAGCTCTGTTTTAAGAAACTACGTGTTGCAACTTAAGACTTGCCACTGTGAAAATGTGCACTGGCCACAGAGGAGGTTCAAAACTTTGGCTGGTGGTTTTTTCAACTGTAACTGAGTATAATGCCATTACCAAGGGCCTAAGGAGCTATACAACAAACCAGGTGATAAGCCAACTGTCTCTATACCATTAAAGGTAGGTAGGACAAATGATCAGACCAGGCCAAAAGCAGGCTGCTGGTTTGCATGCCTAGAGGCTAACCGACCTTATGAAGAAGTCAATTCATACAACAGTATACCAGGTTTACCAACCACTCTGACAAAGAATAATGCAGTAATTTTTTTAATAATTTTTTTTGTGCATCCAAAAGTGTAACATCAGGAGAAAAACTGAAACAAGCCTCTGCAATTCAAATGAGAGAAGGGATAAAAAGCAGTAGAAAATTATGCAAATACAAGGGTTTTCCTCTGTTCCTATTTTCTTCTGTCTGCATACAAGGTTTTAAGCTTCTTTTTTTTAGAGAGCTTCCTAAGAGGGAAGCAGGACACTGCTGCAAATTTCAGCTGGGTAACCAGCACATTCATCCTGTACCTATCTTGTCCTCAAACAGCAGACCAAACACAATCAGGTGAGTTTCTTCCCCAAGAGATGTGTTTGCCAATTTCCACTAACAAGAGCTCATGGTCTAAAATATGTAAGATCAGAAAATGGTGTGAGAGAGGGCAGCAGTGGTGCAAAATTGTCCGTTCTCTTAGAAGAATAAGATTCTAAGCTAACAGGACATTGCATTCATATTTCTGCAACTTTTTGTCATTAAACAGCTCCTACTGTAAAACAGTCACCTGAGAGGTGACCTAGTAGAGGGAGTACCTGGATTTGATGGACACAGACTTTTGACATTAGTCACCCACTATTATTAAGGTTCTTACAAAGAAAATGCATACTAAGTTCTCCAGACTCAAGACATATTCCAGAAATGTAATTCTAATGCCTCCCACTGTTTCCCTTCTGCTCTGGCTTGTTTAGCCTTACCTCTTGCCTCGCCTCCTTTCAGCAGCGTGATGGTATTTCTATGTCTTTATTTATACATCGTAAATACATTTAAAGGTCCAACTGAGATATCTCTGATTCTGTATTCCATGTTACATTGTGATTAGCCATTGTACTGCATGATGAAAATTGTGTAGGGAGGACTATGTTTCTTTTGCTGAGTTGCAAACAGCTAAAATACTGTACTACTGTTTGGCCAATTAAACATCAGTGTTGTAACATGAATTTTTGTAGAAAGGCAGATGCTGCTTAAGCAGGCAATGTCTAACCTTGTCTCTTTTTATCCAGGAGAGAAAGCACAAAATTTACCTGCAAACTGAACAGGTTTCTAGTCTTGAAATATAAAAATTTCCCAATTTGCCTTCTTCCTGACTGCAGTCTCAGATGGGATTGCTGTTTGTGGCTGACAGCCTGAAGAAATTATATGTCTTCCATCACCTCAAGAAGGTTGCTCCTCTGTTTTGGGCTTTGTTTTTTAAATACATTTCAAAAGCACAGTACAAGGGCATATATATCCTGAAAGCAGCAGGAGAATGTTTAAATCTATACTGAAAGTAATTACTTCTGCTGCCTTCTTTTGAATTGAGTCTCTACCACTGAAAATAAAAAGTGTATCTAGAAAAAAAAACCCCAAACAACTAAAATGTTTACATTACATAAAAAGTGCTGTCATCAACTAACTAAAAGCAATCCATGTACCTCTGTAATTGTGTCCAAACATTTCCTAAACCTAAGCTTTAACACTTAGAACTCTAGAATGGGCATAGCTCAGGCTTTGTGTGTGAAAAAGTTAAACCAGTAAATTTTCTACTATAACTGCTCTTACAGACTAAGACTTTGAAGACAAATTTATCAATGAAGTATATGAAATTATTTTGTAGTTAATGTAATGGAAGGTAATCCACTTTCATAAGATCTAGCTTGTCTTACTCCCATATTAGACACTGGTATAAACTCAGAAGCTTAAATCTAGTCCATGAAGCAGAGAAGTGCCTGTATATGAAAGGCCAGTAATGCCACTGATTTAATGCCACCACAGAGGTTACCAACCATAAGTCATTGGTGTTTCTATGCACTGCTAAGACCTGTGTTTGAAGTACCTGATATGCTTCAATATTCTGCACTCAATTTTGTAACTCAACATCAAAGCTTTACAGCACAGCTTCAGAATAATTTCATTTTACTGCAATTCCAGAAATTTCCCAATACTTGTCTTAGGAACTCCATGTGTGGAGTCACAGCACTGGTGCAAAAAAATAGGATACAACATGTGATTAGGTGATGCCCTAGCAAAGAGTAGAGGACTAACCTTCTTTTCAAGCCAGTATTATGGCTCACATAATGACTGTAACAGAGATATACCTGGAGATCGGAAATTCAGTCAAAAGCTCTTACTTTGAGTAAAAAAAATACACGAATCCTGGACTTATGCAGGGAAGGTACTGATGAAGTTATTGATGTAGTCTTTATGGTGTATTTTCTGGGAGGGGAAGGGCAGATTATTCATAGTAATTTGCTTTAACACAAATAATTTTTAGAGTGCCTCAGCCCAACCAATCTTAATTTAAAGTATTTTTGGTAGAAACAGTATAGATAATGTTGGAGGACACGTCGGAAGTTTTACTCACAAAGTCAGAACTTCATGGTCATTAGTTTGAATGCAAGGTTTTAGTAACAGATGGAGCTTGGGCTTTTGCTGTCTGGAGGGATGTATGTAACCTTTATTTACCCAGTTTACAAGAGCAAAGTAAATATTCAGTTTGTGAGATCTAAATATTACTTTTTCCAATGACACAATGTTGTATCAATTCAGTTACCTATGACAAATTAATGGTGGATGGTTTCAAAGCTATGTACCAGCAGTTAGGTCACAAGTATAAAACTGTGGACAATATAATCACACCTTCACTGAAGAAAGTGCAAACGAACAAAGGAAATTTGCCATTGCTACCCTGTCCCCTAGAGTTACTGTACATTTAAGAGAATGACTGCTCTTGTGTCACTTGCAGACATGTATTCTTTCTACAAACCATTCTACATGCATGTTTTCATTATCATTACTTATGTGGCAAATAAAATCTGAATAGTCTTATAAAAGTTGGACTTAAATTCTAACTGAAGATCCCTTCATCCTCCCTTGGGAGTGGGGGGGAGAGAGTGGCTAGAGGCAATCCCATGTCTGCATTTTTCCTTGACTTACCAAAACATACAAAGAAGTCTGATCTATTTGCAGATGGGCTGTATACAACATAATTTGTCTTTTCCCATGACAGTCACCCAGCAGAAACAACACTGCAAATCAAATGTCTAACTTAAAGATAATTTCACTGTTTTGATGTAGAAGGTATGATTTTTCAAAAGACTTCAGTTCTGCTCCATCTGATTTAGCATTGATGGGGAATTACCCTGTCTGAGAGGGACTTGGGAGTACTGGTTGACAACTGGCTTAATATGAGCCAGCAGTGTGCCCAGGTGGCACGGATCATGGCTTGCATCAGAAATAGTGTGGCCATCAGGACTAGGGATGTGATTCTCCTGTACTCAGCACTGGTGAGGCCTCACCTTGAGTACTGTGTGCAGTTCTGGGCCCTGCACTTCAAGAAGGATATTGAGGTGCTGGAGTAGGTCTAGAAGAAAGTGAGGAGACTAGTAAAGGGACCTGGAGGGAAAGTTTTATGAGGAGAGACTGAGGGAACTTGGGTTATTCAACCTGAAGAAGATGAGACTCAATGGGGCCTCATCACTCTCTACAACTACCTACAAGTTAGTTGTAGGCAGGTGGGGGCTGAGCTCTTCTCCCAGGAAACCATTGACAGGACAAGAGGACATGTCCTGAAACTGTGCAAAGGGAGGTTTAGGTTGGACATTAGGAAGCATCTCCGCACAGAAAGGGTCATTAGACAATGGAATGGACTGCCCAGGGCATGGTGGTAGAGCTACCATCCCTTGTAGTGTCTAAGGAAAGATTGGATTGGGCACTTAGTGACATAGTCTAGCTAGGTATATTTTGACTGGGAAGAACAAGCTGAGTTAATACCATCATAAATGCTTTACCTTTGGGTCATGTATTCCAGAAAGCTCTTCATAGATCTTCTCTCCTACCATGACAGCAGCAAGGTTGGCTGTGTATGTGGACAAACAAAACAGACAGAAAATAGCCCAGAGATTCATTAAAAATCTTCCAGTCCAGCACTTGGGGGGTTTGATGGCAGCTGTTCTTCCAAATAAAATAGCGTAGCAGACATTCAGGGCAGAGGAGAAAGAGAAGACTTTGTTCCTATTCCTTCCCTTGGGGGTCATCCCAAAAGGACTTTTCCACTCATACAAGGTGAGGAATATAGCTGTGATGTGTAGAGCAACAAATATCCCCAGCCACATAGTCCAGTGAAGTGGCCACATAAAGGCTCCAATGGGAGCTGCTGTGTCTTTGGTCCTTACCAAGATGCCCAAGCTTGTCGAAAAGAAAGGGCTGGTGAAATCAATCACTTGGCTTCGGGCGGTGTTAATGCTAAATGATGTCACTGCCATGTGAGCTGTGCCAGCAAGAAGGTCTCCCACCAGTCCTGTCCAGTGACCATTCTTCCAGGCTCCATATTTTCCATCACCAACAATGTATAAGTCAAAATCAAAATTCATATCCTCAGCTAGCTTCTCCAGAAGGTCAATACAGTAGCCATAACAGCACTTCTTCAGCTCAATGGGAATAGTGTCATTCCCTCCTTGAAGGGTTTCAAAAAGGTCATCCAGCATGGCTGAATCATTGGTCAAAGGATCTAGGCAAAGCTGCCCTGCAGGACAAAGACCTTCATCATCTACATCTCTAGTAAAGACAAATGGATGCTCAATGAGAGTTACCACTCTGAGGTGCAGCCGGGTAGGGTGTTGCATGTGATTTTTATGTCTCTGGGCCTGTTCTGGCCATATCCCATAGTCCATGATTATCTTTCCTTCTTGCCAGCTCCCCAGACGAGTCCACATTGGGTTTCCAACAGGGTCGTGCTGCAGATTCCAGATGAAGAAGTTGTTTTCTGAGCTGACAATGGAGGAGCCTTTCACCTTGATGTGTCCACTGAGACCGTCAAAAGTTGTGTTGGCTAAAAACCTATGGGAAGGAGAAAGCAGAGTAATCAGAAGCAGAAAACTGAAGTAATCACAGATAGACACAGTGAATTAACATTTAAAAGGCTAGATTTGGGATGTTGAACATCTATATCATAGTTTTCCTATTAGTTTATGATTAAAGTACTTGGGAATGCAATCCTACATATCTAATGTAAATGAAAACTCTCCAGGAAGGGTATTAACTTTATTTACTAGCCTATTTATTTACTAGCCAATATGAGTGAGAGTACACTGATTTTTTTTCAGATACATCTGCCTCACAAATTAATGAAACATAGTCTAGTTCTAAACTGAACTCACCAGATCTGTAGTCAGTTTCCTAGAAAAAAAGTTGTATGAAAATGGGAGAGTTGAAATTATGTACGGAATGTCCTTCCAAGAAAGACCCTATAATATCAGTATCATTTATGTTACTTAAGAGAGGCTACTGAAGTTCTGTCAACAACTTTCAAGCACTCTAAAGTGAACCAATCTGGATTAAAAAATGCAAATCTGGCATTGTTTTGTCATTTTGGAATGAAGAAAAAGATTCAGTGAAAAATGTTTGCCTAGGACCTAGTTTAAATTCTTACAAAAAAAAATAATTTCTTAAAATATCTGACAAAAAAAAAGTTCTTAAAAGTGCAACTTTGACATTGTAGCTTATCTCATAAGTGTGGTAGTTTTGTACCACATTTTACATTGAGATGTCTTCGCTTTTACTGCTCAATATATTTTTGACAACATTAAGTATTTCCTTTGTAATGAGTTGCAATATCTGATAGTTGCTGACCTCCCTGTACATGGAATTCAGCTTCTGGTAGGTCATTACCAAAGAGGCTAAAATGACATGGATAAAAGAGCAGGAAACTGAGCAGGGAACTGAGTGGAAAATAAGTGTTAAAAGCAGAAAATCCTTTTCAGTGTAGTCTCATGACCAGCTGAACTTCATTCTGTTAATAAGAAAGCTGCTACGCATTTTGCAGGGGCTGTAGAGGGACTCTACTAAGACTGTAGAAGTATTTGTCTGGTGATACCATTTGAAAAAACTGGCTTAATTTGCTGGTAATATGGTGTAAGGTAAGCCAGGCACATATTTTTTCAGTAAGAGGCATTCAGAAGACAGACTGTTTAGCTGCCACAGTAGAATGTAATACCTCACATTAGTTCTGGGAATTAGATGAAAACAAGTATTGAAAAAAGTATAAAGGCTGTAGCTGTCCTTCCAGTCTCAATAAACAAGATATAAACTTTAAATAGTGTGGTTAATTATTTATCAGTAGTTAGGGTGGATAAAAAAAAAACCAAACCCTTTAAATTTATTTGAAAAGGATAATTCCACAGCAACTATGTGAGCTTGAATACTTCTGCAGTTTATGCCCTTTGTTTTGATGCCTTCTGATGCTTTTTGAGGGAGCTTAATCAGTTAAAACTATTGACTGTGTGGGTCTCAAGATTATATAATTTTTTTTTGTCCTCAGGAAAGGGTAGATTTACAAAAATAACATTGTTTTGATTATGGATCTGTGTATGGCAGCCTTCCCTGAGACAGCATCCAAATTCTTCTTATGAAATCTCTTTTGAGTAGGTTGAGTGTGGAGAAAGATCATAAAGCCAATATGGCCAAACGTAATGGATTTGTACATGTGTAAACTTGGGCTGTAAATTATGCCTAAAAGTGCACATAGATGTTTATAAATGGGACAGACACATAAAGTTCTCATTTAAAAAATCCTTTACCACTTAGTTTAGTGGTAAAGAGCTAAATCATTAGCTAAATTATACAGTGGTGTCTGCCACTGTCTTATTAGTCCTTTCCTCCTACCCTGTTTCATATTTGATGCTATACTTGCATGTTTGTGTATGTAAACAATATTAAGACTGAGTTTATAGGGGAAGGCCATATTAAGCACTAACGAAAGGTTTATGTGCCCATAAGCATACCTGGTTTTTATCTCTCCTTCTCACTCTTTATAAAAAAATGTGCAACTTCTTCCTTATAAGTCTTGCAGGGCTTTTCTCCTGAAGGCATCACTATGACAGTAACAATAAAACTACTGCATGTGTAGATGCATCTGTATGCAACATTTTGAAATAATTGTTTGAATGTGGAAAATAGTGTTAACAGTTCACAAAATACCAAGTCCTCAGATAGAATAAACTAGAAAAGTTCTGACTAATTTGGCCCCAGGTTTCATGACTTGGATATCAGAATGCTGCATATTGGGTGTTTTGGGAGTAGATGAAGCTGTGGAATAATGCATTAGATTTATTTTCTTCAGGTAGTATGAGAACAGTGGAATTTATGCACTCTGATTTCCACTGTAGAAATTAGTGTGCCCATGAGGGTGAACTGAGTCCTCTGTACCTGTCCTGAGGTTGAATTGTGTTAGAAGCAGTTACCTGAGAGACTTCATAGCTTTTAAGTAGCTCCTCTTCCTTATTAGTTAGTGGCTTACTTTTGCAGCTGATTTGCACGTTCTGTATTTTTGATAGTGACAGAACATTAATCAAAATAAATGAGGGGAATCATGTGGGAAATAACACTTCATTTTATACATGAGTGGCTACGGCTGCTAATCGTTTGCTTATGCTGTGTGCAGCACTAGAGGAATTCATGCCAGGGATTTCAGGTAAAACCTCCATTTCTCAATAACTTTAGGAAACAGATGAGAGGACTGGACTACATTATTTAAGCCATCAGTCTCTAGTGTGAATCTTTGAGCATTACAAATGCCTAGTATTGCACAGGCACATTGGCAGTATCTGAACAGTATCTTTTCAATAGGGCAACTGACAGATCTTTATGGAAAGATGATGTGTACAAAATCAAGAATGGGTAAGGTCCAGATCCTCAGTTCTGACACCTGAATTGATCTCCAATTGATCTTCAGCAGTACTACCATATTTTAGCCATGATATTGTTGTAATAGCTTTAAGAATCATTTAATTAAATTATTTCATTTGCTTTCAAACTTTATGGCTTGGTTCTTCCACATCTTGGAAAGTTCAAGGGAGGCAAGAATTTGAATGGGCAAGCAAATAGCTGGCTGCTGAAAATTACCCAAGAAGCAGAGTTAAAACTGTAAGACTAGTTAAAGATGTACAACCAATTAAAGTAGCATGAGAAGATGAGGTATTGAAATCTTAATGTCTTGTTCTGTCAATAAGGATGCTCTCATGGGCAGGAAGGAATAGATCAAGTAATCAATCTCATTGTAAGAGGAATGAAGGGTGGAAACTTAGAACAGTATAATCTTCTGAGATTTGTATATTTTATATCCACAACCATATCCATCTTATATCCATATCCACATAAAAAACAGAATTTGCTATGAAACAGATCTTGGTGGTGTTGACAATCACTATTCTGCTCCTGGGTGGCATTTAAATGTCTGCACAGCCAATGGATAAGCATAGTTTTGCAAATGAAAGCTCAGGTGTCAGCTTGTGTCCGCTTTTAATTACACACTGCAGGTAAGAGAGGTGAAGGTCTGTGCCACTGTGCCTTTTATTTACATTCCACCCCCACCAGCTCCAAGACTAGATATCAAGACAGATGCGTTCATTTGTCACATTAGTAATCAACTAAGCACCAGATAAAAGTTTCATCTTGAAAGTGCTCCATTTTCCTAAAAGTGCTTGTTCAATGGACAAGGTTGGTCGTAGTTGTCCCTTCCTTAGCACTCTAAAAGTCTGTTTGTATTGTTCTAATTGTAATAATTGTTACTTTAAGAAGTCTCTGTCTGAGTTTTACTTTTCAGGGACTTAGGTATGATCTAGTTAAAATACCCAGATTAATGAGACAAAATTAAAAATACAAATCAACAAGGATTTTGCAAGACAGTGCAGTATTTATTCCCAAACCTTGTTTCATTCTTGGAAACAGGGTAAGGGTTTTACTTCTAAGTTATGGACAAGTGATGACTAAGCAATTGTTAGGGTTTCAAATGGTTAACACATTATTGTGAATGCACATATCAGATATCATTTAAAAAAACCCCAACAAGTTGGAAACATTCAAAAAGCTTCAAGAACTTTTATTCTCATTCCACCCAACAAAATCTGTAGTCTGAAAACCAGGCATAATATGGGAAGAACATGCAACACGCACTGGATGTAAACTAGCTGATGAATTCTCACAACTAGAAAAAACCTTTTTGTTTTCAGAAAGAACCATGTATTTTTAACTCTCACAAGTTAAAATGAAGAATATTTCTAGAAGTGAATCCCCAGGTATTTTAGGGAGTAGTTTCAGTATAGTGATGTGCAGTGGTCTACAGGAATAGTTTTAGCAGCTTAAAGAGGACTCTTCCACACCAAGCAACAGAGAGAGCACTCTCTGTAGGTCTGAATGCTCTCACCAGCAGTATTGGCCTCTCATCTGGCCAACATGCATCTTTTTTGTGTCTTTTCCACGGAACCATACGAGCAAAAGCTAAATATCTGCTTTTGTACTCTGACTGCTTTGATAAAAATATTCTTACTGTGCTTGTATTGTCATGTACCTCAAAAGCTCAGAGGATGTCATACCAGCCCTGGGTTTTCCCAGGTAAAGGTATTTTCAGCACAAAATCTGCAACCTAACCTATGTTTATTACATGATCTCTACTTCTGTGGAACAGTGTTGTCTTCTACAAATGGCTTAATATCCCTTTGTGGACAAGTTTAAGTTTCATTATCTGCCCAGAAGTAATAAAGCAGGAGGAAATTCCAAAACAAGTGTGTGTACTATGAAAGGCCAACAGTGTGTTAAGCCACTAATGTGGAGGAGGAAGGAAAAATATTTTTCTTCTGTATCACAAATATTAGAGACAAAAAAAAAAAAAAAAGAAAAAAAAAAAAAAGAAAAGGAAAATCTTACTTTGACAAATACTGCCCTGAAGTGATGTTCCTTTCATCTATGTCCATGCAATTCATGGTACTTGGAATAAGAGCTAATTCAGGTTGAATCATGGTGGCTGCTGCTACAGCTCTTGCTACCAGCTCCATTGCATCCTGTACATAATGCTCAAAGACTGACTGTGTTGTCTTGCCATGAGCAATAAGGCCGAGAGGCAAACCTTCTGTCCTCAGTTCGTCCACATTCTGTGAATCCCCAATAATCCAGTGAAGTTCTGGAGGCATCACACCAAACTGGGTGGTTATTTCAAAAATACTCCGTGTTTTTTCCATATCGCATCCAAACATCACCATGGTAGACATTGTGTCTTTGATGCTCTCGAGGTAAAACTGTAAGTGGTTCAGAAGGTCACTGGTGGAAGTGAGGTTTGCTGTTACGTTTATAATGGATCCCAGATGGAACTTGGAACTCTGTTGTGTGAGGAAGAGAAAATCTGTGATGTTCCACTCCTCCTGGCATAGCATCAGGCTGAAATTATACCAGTTGTTCATTGCAAGGATTGAGAAAGTGACGTCAGCATCAGAACTCAGTGAATTTTCTAAACTCATCTGCAGGTGAAGGGGATTCTGTAGTTAAAAATATAAAAGACAATGGATCAGAAGTATGCTGGATCCAAAGTTAGTGATTTTGCATAACTTTTATTCACTTATTTACTTCAAAGTAACCACCTGTCCATCAGACCTGTGTGTGAAATAGGGAAACTTACACCCACCCAGCTTATATGGACTGTCATTCATGGGCTTCATCAGCTAGAACCTGAGTCAGCTTCAGCAGTCACTAATGACGCTGTTTCCAGGAGTTAATTGGGAGCTTTTTTTTTAACACAAACACATGAGTAACCTCATTAAACAGATCACAATCTACAATCAATGCACATCATGTACTGTCAATAAAACACAGGAAGATTGATTCTTTGGTAAATGACAAGTTACTGAACGCTCAGGAGGTTAAGATGTGAAGACTGTGATTTCTGAGCTGTAATATAAATGATAAATAAGCATTCCATACTTAGTTTTTCCACATCACTGATGACATAACATAACCCATTATTTTTCCCAACACCACTGCCCTTGGATTTATCTTTCCAGAAAAGGAGGAGGAATATTAACCTCTGTCATCTGTTCCCTTAAGGTAAAAATTACTCTTTTCTGAATATTTGATTCATAATTACTTTTCCCTTATTGTTATTCCTCCTCCTTCCCTGGTCCCAAAAATAAAGTTATATTTTATCTACAAACCCAGTAAGGATGAAAAAAAAAATAAAATCAAAGCATTTTCTAAGCTATGAAATAATTATTTGCTCTACCATAATGTTTCTATCAGGCCTTCAGCTAACACATGATATACAGTTCCAACTTTTGGTTTCAGCTGAGAACTTGACAGTCTTCAGTGTGGCTTTCTAAAGATTATTTTACTTTACAGTGGCATTTGATTCCAGACATGAGACTGTTCAAAAATTGTGGATTATGATGTCTGTTACAGTGCATCTTTTGGTTCGTAAGCTCATTGTTGTGACTTCATGTCAACATTTGTCTGTATTCACAACCCCTAAAATTTATTCTTATCCTACAAAGGCACCTGAATTTTATCTTTCTATCCCTTAAGTTACTAAACACTTCTTCATTCTCTAACATTTTCAATAGTTAGCAAGTATTATATATGGAGAATCAAACCTTTACTGTGTTTAAAGTTGGTATAAAATGATAAAATGTTGTCATTTTGATTTTAATAATATCTTGCTCTTCATTATGGCTTCAGTTTGTATGGATCTTAGAAATGTCATTCTAAATTTGGAATAATATAGTAATTGCTCAATTTACCCTAGTTTTACTAAAATAAACACCTGGCCTCTTCAATACAGATGTAAGGGGTAGAAGAATAAAACGAAGCCAAACAAACAAACAAACAAAAAAAAAAAACCCAAACACAAATCCCTAAACGTGAACAGATGAACATTATTTATAAGCAGCAAGCTTTCATTGTGCAAACTCGCAGTTACTTTAATTTGTTATCTCTTTTCCAGAACAGATCATTTCAATTCAGAGCTTGATGAATACTGTAATTGAATATGCTCTCAGCTCTTTTTGTTATCTCTTGATTTTGGTACCTGTGGAATTTTTTATACACAGACACATAAGTTAATTAAATAGATCACTGTCCACAACCAAAGCACATCATGTACTGCCAGTAAGACACAAGAGGATTGGCTCTCTGAGAGAGGACAAGTTACTGAATGCACAAGAAGCTAAGCTATGCATACTCTTTGAGGGATATGCTGGAAAACATTGCCTACTAATTAAAATACACTATTTGTTCAGAGCAAAAAACTACCAACCAACCAAAAAAACCACCACCACCACCAAAGAACAAAACACAAAAGAACTCCACCAACAGCAAACCAAACCAAAACCAAAAATGCCACACACATACACACACACACAGAGAAAACCCCACCAGCAACAGCAAAAAAACCAAGCACTGTGCATAGTATATGGGTTTGGGAAGCTGGTTTGAATAAATCAGTCTCCACAAACGGAATCACAACAAACTTTTTTTTTAGAGATTATGAAATGATCAGATAAATTTAACTCTAGTATAACACTGTTGTATCTCAATGTAAATAGAAAAGAAAGGATTTTCCTTGTTTCCCTCCGTCCCTGATAATGTAAAAACATAAGCACTTTTTAGATAATGATCTGTCTCCAGCAAAACTTCACTGGTCTATTGGCCTAGTTGAGCGTTAGAGAATAAACAAGTTGTTCAGTGTACACAGAATATACAGCATGTATATATTGTAATACACAATACCTCACCATACTTGTACGATGAAGAGCAAATATCTTCAGTAGAATCATATTTAATAAAAAATGTGGCAATTCCTGTCAGCGTTGTGGTGGGTGTTTGTGACAGGATGCGAGACTTGAAACAGCAACAAAGGGATCACAATGGTCACTAAGAATGTTAAAATGCAAGGGGATGATCTTGAATTAAAATTAAAATGTCAGATTTCCAGGAAAGGACCACCTTGGGAAGCTGAAAAGTGCAGTGTGAACACATCATCCCTATTTGGGTGAATCCTCTGGAACTGGACCTGCCCAATCCCCAGATCTAAACATCTAACCTAACATGTTTCTTTTCACTGTATTATTTGTGTGGTGTCAATTTGATCAAGGACAAGGATGGGAAAATAATTTTTTTATGTTAGGAGAAGAGGTGGCAAGAACCTTTAACCTTAGTAATTGTTGGGTATGTGGGGGACCAGGGGGATCTGAAAGCTGGCCTTGGGTAGCTAGCCCCGTAGAGCCCAAATGGTGGGTCTGTAATCTGAGTGAAGTACACAATGGAACAAAGTACACAAGGGAACGAAGTTTTGGCAAGAGGATGGAAGCCCTTGGAAGCTACATTCCTCTGAGAAAGGAATCTATTGCCTGAACCGTATTGGTATGATAGAAGTGGGAAGAAGTGTGTGTAACTGGACCTTATACTTGGTACTGACTGCACATGCCAGAACTGCTCCCTGATGGATTGTTCCCATAGAAAAGGGCAATGGAACTCAACACATGTAAGGCTAATGAATAGGATGTAGTTAAAGAGTTCGATCATCATTTTTCAGGTGAAGGATGTGAACAATTAGCAAAAGCACAGTATGAAGGGAAATTTGATGTAGTAATCTTGAATTGTCAAAAGGATAATACAGCTCGCTCAAAACGTGGTAAAAAGATCAGGATGGACCTGGCAAGTTGAGAATGGGACTAGAGTGGTTTTTAGAAAATATTGGTCTGATACTAATCAGAGTGGACAATGTTGCTGGGAGGCAGAACAGGGAGCATGGGAATGTAGCTATTCTGAGATTGAGAACTTCTGGTAAGAGGTCTGTTAGGATATGACAGTGCTCTATACTAAAAGCTCCAAGAAAAAGTCAGGATTGCACATGGAAGGGCCCATTCCCAAATGGGACCTGGGTATTAAAAGGACATTATTGAATTTGTGGCCAGTATGCATATCGTAGATTGCCTCCAGATTGGTCAGGAACATGTTATGTGGGATATATAAATCCATAATTCTTTTTGTTACCACAAATACAAGGAAATCAATTGGGAATCGGAATATATGATGATCTAAACAGGGAAAAATGATCAATATATGTATCCCTGGCAGGAGGAAGTTCCCAAAAGTGGAAAGAAAATGAGTGGCCAACCAAAAGGATAATTCAACATTATGGACCTGCAACCTGGAACACTAATAATTTGAATTGATATCTGGTGCAAGGGAACCAATTTATAACTTAAATTGGATAATCAGGTTACAACCTGTCATTGAAATAATAAAGAATCAGACAGCAACAACTCTTGACCTCCTTGCTGACCAATCCACTCAAATGAAGAGTGCTATATTTCAACACCACATGGTTTTAGACTATTTATTAGCAGAAGAAGGTGGAGTTTATAAAAAAATTAAATGACTCAAATTGTTGTCTTCAAATTGATGATAATAGAAAGGTGGTCAAACAATTAAAAAAAACAAATCAGGAAATCAGCACACATACCAGTGCAAACTTGGAAAAGGATAGGACTGGGATCCCTTCTCTTGGCTTCCAGGTGGCCCATGGGTAAAAAGAATGTTGTTTTTGTTCTTATCCATGATGTTGTTGTTGTTGTTTGTTCTGTGCTTCATACCTTGTTTTGCCTGGCTCATTAGACAAATATTAAGGAGCATGTAGTTTGTAACAGCCCCAGTGGAAGAAAAGGGAAACAGGAGAAAAAGGGGAAAACCTTGATGGTTTTACAAACTTATAAACCAAAAAAGGAGAATAGAAAAGTAAAAATTATGTTAGAAAAAAACTTGAGAAAAAGACACGAATTTGAAATGTTAAAAATAAGATGAGGGATTGTAATAAAAAGAGTGGCAATTCGTGTCAGCCTTGTGGTGGGTTGGCTGTGGAGAGGTTCAGAGGACGGGGTGGGGTTGCCCGGAACCTGGATGGTGTAAATTATGAGGGGTTTTGTTAAAGGATTGCTCGGGTTTGGTTGTGTATGTTTTGTTTGGTTGCACAAGTTGGTCACCTGCGGGGCAGACTGCCAAAGAAATATGATATGGAAGATATTCTCAGGTGCAGGTCTGTAGCTCTGTGGCTGCAGGCTTAGTTTGCAGGAGCTCTAATGATGGTTCATAGATTCATAGATTCATAGATATTCATAGATATAGTTCCTGTCTGATGTGCAATATACTGTTGCTAATTTCCCTGTTAATATGTTTAAAAGGTAAACACCCAGCTCTAAAAAAGTAGACTCTTTTTATTAAATACACTGGGGCTGCAAACCTGTCTTCAGAATTTTTTCTGATTCAAATAATATATATAAAATTAAATCACTAGGCATTTGTCCTCTGCTTAGCTTCCAGCTAATTCTCTGCCCACCATGTAAACAGCCTTGTAAATGTTGGGTAGGAATAGCAATTAATGTTCTTTTTGTACTACAATTCAGGGAAGGGATGCTTGATGGGTCATGCTGTTTCACATCTCAAAGGAGTTGAACTGTCTCTGGCCTCATCTAGTGGTTGTTTGGTTGATTTTGCAAGTTTTGCATGTCAAAGAAGATCCTTTTAGGAAAGGATGTGGAAATGTTTGGAGATAGTTTGATTTAATATGTTCTTAATTTTATTTTGAAAGGTTTATTTTTAATTTGTAGGATGTAGTTGAACATATAAACCCTGAAAAAAATTACACAGAAGTCATGTCATTATACAGCCTTTGCTTTTACAGTGGTTTTAGTATTTTTACTGATTTTTACTGATTTGTGTTTCTTGGAAAAAAAAAATACAGCTTTTTAATGAGGAACTTTCAAAAAATGTTTATTCAGTCATTCAACAGCAGTCATGGAGACAGTGTAATTTCATAGCAAAGGCTTTTGACAAATGACAGTTTAGACCTGTATAATATACTTATCATGGAACAGAAGATTTTTTACTATCAGCATATTAAATGGTGCTCATCCTTATCTCTTAAAAGTTCTTCAGCAAACTCCTTCATTTATTCACTATGGAAATTAGTAAAGTTTGACTTTTTCAATTAATCTGTCAAAAGTCATGGAAATTCAGTTGCTTTGTTTAAACTTGACTTTAAGCTGTCATTAAAGATGGTGTGATTTGCATCAGTGCTTCATCAAATTACACAGACAGTTAAACATTTGAATAATGTTAATTCTGATCTATTTTTAATAATGTGTTTGCATTTACCTAGTGCCACTAGCAAAAGCATTTTCTATGTTTATGACACCTTACACTTTTATTGCACATCATTAGCTCCTGTTTTATAAACCAGCCATGATCAACTGACTTCAGAATTTACTGAGTAAAGAACAGGCCTAGAATCCTTATTTTCTAACAAATTGCTTTCAGATCAGGAACCAACAGTCTTTTCACTGACTTTCAGTGGGCTTTGTGTCACGGTTTAGGGTCAGGGCAACCCCCAGACAGATAACAGACGCTCTCTTTTACCCCCCCTCCCTCCCCAAAGGGGGAGAGAAAAGGAATAAGGGAGAGAGACTTAGTGATTAGAAAAAGAAACTAGAACAATTTAATGAAAAATGAAAATTAAATATATACAAATATGTACAAAGCCAGTACCGAACCCAACCCCCC
>JAOEGS010000224.1:0-12897 GCA_025447755.1 Corythornis vintsioides
AAAAAAAAATAATTACAACTTATATAGCAATCTACAGCAACGCGGGGCCCTCCCAGCCACAACGAAAAGACCGTCCGGCGCAAAGTTATAAAAACAAGCGGGGCGCCGCGCCCCCAGCTCGCTCCGGCCCGCCACCCTCACCTGCCCGCCCGCTCGGCGTTGCCGCCGCGGGCTACACGGCGCTTCCTCCGCGCCGCCAAACTCCGCCCCCGGCCCGCCCCGGCCCGCCCCGCCGCTGCCCACCCCCTCCGGCGGCCGACCGGGGAGACGGGCAGCCCCCGGCCGGCGGGCAGGGCGCGCAGCGCGGCCGGGCAGGGATCGGGATGCCCGCGGCCTCGGGCGTTGTTGGGTCGGGGGGGTCGGGGAGTGCGCCACGGAGGCTGTGGCATGAGGCTGCGAGGCTGGGGGTGAAGCCGGGATGGTAAAAGAGAACAAGGAGAAACCGTGTTCCTTTGTTTTAAGAGGAAAAGTCCTTGGGCGCTCCTCGGGAACGAGTCTTCTTGAGAAATGGCATCAATGCTCCCTTTTGTTTCCATGCAAACCAAGAATAACACACGGGCGTTGGAAGTTTCTAACCAACTCATGACCGTCCTCTTGCAATGTGCTATTACTGAGACTCGAATCCAGGCTGGTATTAATGCCAGGTTACCAGATGTGAGAGATACTGCACTTGGGACGCTGCCCAGGCAATCAACACTACAGACTGCAGAAATGAATCAAAAGTACATCCAGGAAACGCTGAAATGCTTAAATATGGCAACATTAGGGACTGGGTCTGCCCGTGACAGGGAGGCTGGATTAGATGATCTCTAAGGTCCCTTCCAACCTAGGCCATTCTAGGATTCTATGATTGTAAATAAAAGATCAATGAGAAAGCCAGTCTCAAGGGTGTAGATGTCCCAGTGTCCTCACAAACAAAACCCTTGGTTGCTTGATTGCTCACAAAAATAAGAAAATAGGGCAGGAGCGACGGCGGTAGCAGAATGAGATACCCTCCTTGTGCTCTGATCCTGCAAGAACCATTTGCAGGAGAGCCTTCTGCCTACAGATGGAGTACCCAGTGAAGTCCTGGTGATGCAAATGCAGGAACCCAACTGTTCTGTGCCACAGAAAGGCAGAAAACAGCACAATCTCAAAGTGGCTAATAAAAGATGCCAAGTCCTTAGAAGCTGTACCCAGCAGAAGTCAGAAACTGTCTGTGTTGCCATATGGACTCGCTTCCCAATGTGGCTGTTGTGGCAGATGCCTTGGTAGCCAGCTCCTCATAACCCAGCAAATTCCATTTCTGCAGGCTAATAATGTTAAACGGTGCCGTTTTCGGGAGTGGGAGGTTTAATTTGCAGCTTTGTCATGCTCTCTGAATGGAGCAACTGGAGAACAGAACCAGAAACATGCAGGAGAGAAAGGGTTAGCGTTGTATTTGCACTAAAAATGAAAGTCAGGCTTTGGCCCTTAAGCTTTAATTACATCAAGACTGCCTTCAAGTGAGGCTTGGAAAAGGAACAGAGGTGATGATAAGAGCTGATAGAAAATAATAGTCTATTTGCATGTTCTCTTAGATTATTTGAGGGCTGAAACGTCATCCAGTGTAAGATTGCTCAGCTCACTCAATATTTTCCACGTGCAGTCTCCTGCAAGTATTCACAGACAAGCCCATGAGTATTCAGAGCAAACACTGTGGGTTTACTTTGAAGTAAACTTCCAGCATCTTTAAATGGATGCAGGATAAAGGTAATTTACTGTAATGCTTCAAAAGATGCTTAACTAGAGAGACAAATAATAGCAAAAGAAAAACAAAAAGGCAAATTAAGCAATGTGGTGCATAGGCAGGAAGAAGCATTTTTTTTCAGGATAAACTCATTTAAAGAGAAGCATTAAAGCTTGGTGACACAAGAAAGCTTTTCTAGGAAAGGGTATAGACCACGGGCACACTACACTCCTACAAGGACAAATTATTTCAACCTCCACATGAAAAAAAAACAGAAAAGCACAAGCAAGGACCAGCCCCCTGGTTTCTTGGCTCTATTATGTTGTTTTCACCAGTGGAGGCTGTCACAAGGTAACTCAAAAAGAATTTGGGTGCATTCTTGCTGTTTCCACTGTGTGACTTTATAGTGTACGAGCCTAACAAGGGCATGAAAATGCCCTGTAAAAACGTTACTAGAGATTCACTAAACATTCACATCCTCTTCTCAGAGCTCTTGAATTAATGCATAGTAACAATAAAAATATAAAAAGACCATGGAAATGACATTATAGCATTATAAGATTAATCCAATTCCAGTCAAATTAGATTATAATAAGAACTGTATGTGCTAAAGACTATTAATGGGAACCTGTGTTTCAAAAGCTTCATCACCTTTGCACGTGTTCTCCTCCCTGACCCCAATAATAAAAATAGCTTGGCATTCACGAGAGTGCCCTTCTTCAGAGGACTTCACAAACACTCTCTGGTCTTTTGAGGAAAACACTGGCCTCACTCCTGCATAAGTGAGGAAACTGAGGCTGGGTCAGGGTGGCTTTCTCAAACCTAGGGAGGCAGCCAGCCCTCTCTAGGGCTTGGCTCTGGTGTTTCAAACTCCTGTGGTGGGGCTCTGACTCCCTGTGGCCGCCTGACCATCCGCATGGTTTATCCACATGCCTAAATGGGGACAAACGCCTCAAAGAAAAAACGATTTACAGCACGAGGTCACTGTGAAGGAGCTCTCCAGGAAGACAGATCTGGGCTGCCTTGTATTCCCAGAACAACTGAGTCATTCAGGAGCGCCATCCTCAGCAGAAGCCAGCTCATTTTGGTTGGGCCATGTGGTTGCTCCTTGGCAGCAGGATGGTTGTAATAGCTGGAGGCAGGCGGGCGTGACTCAAGCGATGCCGATGACACACGCATTAGGTCACAACCCTCAGCACTGACTTACTTGTTGCTCTGTCACTGTCAGCAGTATGCTCGGGCTTGCTTCCTAACTGCTCACCTCAGCAGGCAGGGGTAGAGGACAGACAGTGGCATCTCATTCCTGGGGCGAAGGGGGATCCCACATGCTGCCAATTAATGAGCTGCTCCATGCTCATACCAAATCAGAGGCGCTTCCCACCAGCCTTGTCTTTTCTAGCAGGAGAAGCACAAACAATGGGTGCCTGCAGCCTGGGTGGCTTCTGTGAGGCTGAGGTC
Source organism: Corythornis vintsioides (assembly GCA_025447755.1). Lineage (NCBI taxonomy): Eukaryota > Metazoa > Chordata > Aves > Coraciiformes > Alcedinidae > Corythornis > Corythornis vintsioides. The sequence continues at coordinate 3,167 of JAOEGS010000224.1, forward strand.
CATCAGGTTGGATGTCTCTCAAACTTCTGGGCTGCCAGAGGCTGCTGTAATCCAACAGCTGTGACCAAGAGCTACATCCTTTGCCCTAGGGAAGCAGAGTGATATGAACACCCAGACTCCAAATATGCTGTTTCCAGCATCCACAGTGACCCACAGATGAAGAGTGAAGTTAGACTATTGGATATACCTTGGAGAAAAGAGGTTTGGCAGAAATGCAACATATGTACATTATGAAATAAGAATGGTGGTCCTTCTTCAGGACAAAACAGTGCACACCCAGAAGTACTGGACCCAGTGGTTATTTACCCACCTCCTCTGATCAGCAGGCAGAGGAGGCAACAAGGCACAAGACAAATTTGCAATCTTTAGATTTTGGAGCATGTAGTAACCTGAATGGCTAATGGTAACAGAGTATAGAGCAAAAAGGGGAAAGGGCTCAATCAAGCAAGTCAGGCCCTAGTCTTGTTTTTAGCAAGGCAGAAGACTCTGGACTCCTCTGTTAGGAGGAGTTAGGAGGAGTGATTTCGCTGATGTACAGGAGGAAAAGAGATATGGGGAAAAAGAGGAGGAGGAAATTTAACTGCAGTTGCAGGAATAACTCCCTCCCTGAAGGCAGTTTGGCCAGAATTGGAGAGCAGTTTAAAAGGCTGTGTCACCCAGAGGAGGGATGGCACCCACATCCCCCTACTCTCAAAGGCCACCTGAGCATTTCAAATTGAGCAATCAGAACCAAACCATCCAGAAACAGAAAGCACTTAAAATTAAATAAATAAATAAAATAGTCCTATGTGATCAGGGAACACAATCCACAGAACTCAGGGTGTCAGGGTCTTCTGGCCACTCCAAGCCTGAAGATATGCTTGGGGGAAGGTCATAATCATGACAAAGCTCCTCTGCTACATTATGAAAGGGAGAGGACACATACCTATCGCTCCAGGCTAAAGCAGTGTGGAATGGCCAGAGCCATTCAGCTTGACTGAAATATTGCCTAAAACATTTTGCCCAGACCTTATTTACACTGTGAAGTTTTGAACATCAGTTTCACCCAGAGGAAAAAGAAGGTATTTATATTTAATGGCCAACATTTAAGCTCCTTTAAAATGAGCTGAGAGGTTACAGTTGGAACAGAGAGGAAAATCCTAACTGCCCTGGCACAAAGCAGCAGTGCTGCCATTTCAGGGAAGCTGACATCTAACTAGACTGAGGTTTGGGTCTAGTTCAGCCTAGGTTGCACCCCAGGACCAGTATGTTGGTCTGTGGATGGCATCAGGGCAGTTTCCAGGCAGCCCTGTGACAGTGAAGGAATTCCCATTTGTGTGCTCTGAGCAGAGGGATGGGGAGAGGAGAAGGAGGAAGAACAAAAAGAACCCCTGTGTAAAGATAGATCGACACATTTCCAGATTTTCAGGACATCTGCCAGCAAGCCCCAGTGTGGATGGCAGCTAATCCCTTTGCAGATTTTCTTTTAACTGTTGCATGACAGAAGAGTATGCCATTTTTTTTTCATAAATGTTCCCATATCTGAAGTTGCACTCTACCTGAGGTTATGATCTATCTGCAAGGAAAGACATTACACTACCTTCTTGGGAAATGACACTGGGGAAACCTCTCGCTGAGAAACATGCAGCAGCCTCAGTACTCTGGAGTATGCTCAGAGTGAAAAGTAGTTCCTGAAGTAAAGGTGTCCAGAGGCAAGGTGGATACCTGACTTGATACCTGCAGTGATCCCAGCTTCTCTGACACTCCTGTTGGTTGCTGACTGGCTCCTGGACTGGGCAAAGTCAGTGCAGAGGGGAGATGCTGCAGGGCTGGGCTGATGGTCAGCTCTGGTTTCAAACCCCTGCTAGAAAGCTGCAGAAGTCCTCCTGCATGTCCTGTCCAAAAAGTGGTACAACATGGTGGATACTTCAGGATCTTCAAGAGCAAAGAGAAAAATGTAAAGCTTAATTTGTTCCTGATTTAATTTTCAAATACTCTGTTTTGTGGAGTGTTCCATCATTCATCTGCTAGGGGCAGGCAGAAAACAGTCCATATGACTATTCTATACTGAAGTGGTAAAATGTCTTGGTCCTGACATGGACATGCACAAATTACAGGGACAGAGAGCCCTTTGGTGCCAAGAGGAATGGGCTCATTAAGCACCAATGACAGAGGCAAGGCCGCAGATGCTCCTTGGCCAAGCTGCAGTAGGTTCTGCTCTGTAGCCAGACAGACCTGCAGCTGCTGCTGGGACCTTCCAAGCTTCAATAAGATCTGCCTGAAGTACATGCAGGAATTAATGCATTTTTTTTTTCTGCTTTCTAATCCTGCCTAGCAAAATCAAGCTTAAGTCCCAGTTTTGTGATGTTTTACTGCTTAATTCAGACCTCCCCATGGATTGAACATGTTCCAGAATAAGGCAAGAGAGTAAAAGGTCAACTCCAAGCCTCACGATTACTGGTGGAGCCACAGTTATCTTTGTTTACCTCATGGAAAGAAAAGTGACATAGAAAAATGAGTCAAATAGACTTTTCCCCTATCAACCTTTTTTTCAGTGGCAACCAGAAAAATAATGGGTGTTTCAGCAACAAAAATAATAATAATAATAAAAAAATTAAATCACCTTTTTCCCATTATACCTTTAGCCTCCGTTCCCACAAGATTTTCAGGTCCTGGTTGCACTTCACATTTTTCCTCAGAATCATTTTGAGGAAAGAAAATCTATTTGCTGGATCAATCTAACAATGTGAGAGTCTTTGGGTGTGTCTGAATTCTTTCTGAACAGTCTTGGGCAACTGTACAAAAAAAAAAAAAAAAAAAAAAGAAAAGTAGGCTCTCAGCTTCTGTCATTTATCATAAAACTTCTTTCAGCCAGCTAGCACTTTGATTGTTACTCTGGAAGAAATATGTAATCATTAGGTTTCAGAGTCCACACCTTCATTTCTATTATTGAAGCCAAATCATATGTCTCTCAGTATTGGCCTGAGAGCAAGATAGCAGCTGCTATTGGAAGATAACAATTCTGCTTGCAGTTTGCTGTGGGCGTTGGTCACCTTTATGTAATAACCAAATTATTTGGACTCATCTAGGAGGGAGAACCATTCCCTGACTCTCAGGGTTGTTTTGTGTTTTACATTTAAGAATCATTATATAAACTCTAAAATATTCATGACAGCAGGAATGAATGCCCAGGAGTCTCACCTTCTGCCAAGGTTCCTGAATGTTAAATTATGAGACTTGCTCCTGTGTTCATCCCCTCCACCAGCTTGTTCTCATTCTCCCTCAGCATTTCATCTCTCACTCCAAGGAGCACACCTCCATGGGGTTGCCATTCCCAAACACAGCAGGCTTTGCTATCTTGCTTCCAACCCAAACTGAAAGCACACAGCACATGCTTACCTGCAGCACGAGCAGGCACCAAGATGGCAACTACACTGAAAATGACTCATCACCACTGGCTTTTCATCTCCCAAGGGAGGCAACAGGTTTCGTGCATTAGTGCTGCAGCCAGGTTTTTTAAATTACTGCACTGGCAGAGCAAACCCATCTCCTTGGAGTGGGCTATAGGTAGAAGCTTGCCTGTACCAACCTCACAACACTAGAGCAGGCAGGATGACAGATGGAAAAGCAAAATGACACCTCCAGAACAGAATGGAATCAAAAACCCTCTCCAGAGAAAGAGGGATAGCTCTCTCCCCTCCTCTTTATCATCAACCCTTTAAATTCTGGGCAAACAAGAAACCATGGGGAACAGCTACCAATTTCAGTATGGAGCAGGGCTGACTTTGATTCACTACTTTCCATCCTGCCCATTTGACAATGTCTTGCACCTCCAGAGGCATCATGTCTGGTGGAGGTGAAGGGCCCATCCTGCTCCAGGGTTTCCCCAGCCCTCTTGACTGAACCTGCCAGTTGCATGCACACAACATAGCAACAGCCAGCACAGTTTTGTGGCCACTTCTTCACTTCCCAGTGCTGTCTACTTGCTTTCTGGGAAGAGTTTCTCTGCCACGTGGGTCACATGATATTTGCTGCTCAAGAATGAGGAAAAAATAACTTCCCATGTCTGAAAGCTTGTTTGTTGTCATCCCCCCTCTGCACCACTTCTTCATAGAGGCCCTGGCCACGGAGAGAAGGGAGGCCAGGCAGCCTTCTGCTGCTGACCTTGCCATTCTCTGTCTCCTGCCCCAGCAGTGGCTGAATTGTTGGATACAAGGCAGGTGCAGGGCAAACCTGGGAGAAGAGGCAACATGTTTGCAGGATGCTTATTGCCAGGTTGATCTGCTGTCCTCAGCAATTTTCTGCTTGGAAGCAACTGCTGTGATTAAAGCTGGCCCTGATACAGATGGTTCCCAAATCCCAGGGATATTATCTTACTCCCACTTTACCCTGATGGAAAAAACAGCTCAAGGGACAGAGCAGGAGAGAACTGAGGTCATGAGCTCCCCTGAGGCAGGACCTAATTGTGATTCCTTCACAAACACCCAAAGAAAGCCAGCTTCAACTCACTATTTGCTGAATCACTCTGGCCAGAGAGCAAGGACAGGCTTTTTGTCTTCAGTGATGGAGCCATCCAGATCATCCCACACATGTGGAAATGTGATGTAGAGCAGGGCTGCAAATGAAAAATCTGAAATGTTGCTTTGGTAAAACATATGCCAGATTTCCTTTCTGCCCTCACTTGACAGATAAGCTGTAATAGAGCCTTCTTCCCCAGGGGACAAGGGGAACCACCACTTGCCCTAAAAAGGCTTTTGGCTCCAGCTGGTAGAGTTCATGAACTGCTTTTCAAGAACAGACGTTTGCTCTGCTATGTGTTCTTTCAAGTATTGTTTTAAACCCTCTGCAGACACAAGTTTCAAGCTGGAGCTAACTCTGCAATGGGCAGCCAAAGCTGAGGAAGGAGCATAATCTGCTGCCCATCCTTCAGCACCAGTCCACATGTCAGGGGGACAACTGAGAGGGCAGCAGCCAGTCCTGAGAGCAGGGAAGAGGTCAGCCTGACCCCTGCACTCTAACATCAGCTTTTCCTTCTGGCTTGCTTTAGGATAATGAGCTAATTGCTGCACCTCTCTTTTTCCTACTGTGGGGGAGGTGTGTGTGTGTGTGTGTGTGTGTGTGTGTGTGAAACAAGGCAAAGTAATGCTCACTGCAGTGTTTCATGGATTTTTTAGCAAGCACCCCTGCCAGGAGAGGAAGAGCTGCCAGTATGTGCACTTGCACTTGTTCTGGGCTGCATGGATGCAGAGACAGAACTCACATCAGAGGTCTTGACAAAGCCAAGAAAGACCAGATTTGGCACTTAGATAGAAATCTAGAAAAATGGATTTTTTACAAGTGACAGCAACAACACCCAAGAAGGAGCAAGGCAGGAGTTTTACCACTTGGTTATAACCTAACTTCACTTTCACCTCAGCAGTCAGATACAACAGCATTATAACACAAGCATGGTATCATCATTTTATTTCACAACTCACGCCCATGGGATAGTCCTTAATATTCATAAGAGGAAGCTTCCTTGTTCCAGCAGGACATGAGTTGCTCCAATTCTGGAGTTCTTTTGTGATTTTGGAAGCTGTCATAGCCCTTTGAGCAACAGTCATCGCTTGGGGCCACCATGCAGGCAGGGTGGAGATGGAGAAGAAATGCCCTGAATCACAGTTATCAATTGGTAAGCAAAGCAACAGCAGATGGATGTAGATAGAGGAGCATAAAGAAGCCATGAGGCAATGTTAGTCATTATGATTAAGCCACAAGAGTGTCTACATTTGCAGTTATTTACTTCTTTGTAGACACACACAAAATGGACTTAGAGGGGATGTGAAAAGGGATGACAACAGAGTATTGTGGATGTCTGCAACAGGCTCCTCCCTGGCAAGAATGGTCAGATAGGTACAATGCAATAATATTTGAAGAACGTTGAAGGGAAGGGTAGCACAGACCTCCATGCCTCCCAAATCATTTGGAAAAGGGCAACCCAGGAACAACTGAAAGTGATAAAGGCATGGGAAGTCAAGGCAAACGAGAGGGAGCCAAGCACAAGGAGGATGACCCAGTGCAGGGTGTCTTTAAAAGTCCCCTGTCAAGGATGGAGGAAAGGGTGATGACTGTTATGGGATGTCAAGAGTCTGATGAGTGCTTCAGCATGCAAATGGCTAGGGAAGACTGCATGTCAGCAACACAAGTTGTGTGGATAGGAAGACAGCAAGGCAGCCAGGGTGGAAGGACCAGGTGCACAGTGGCCCTGAGTGCAGGCCATGTTGCGTGGGGAGATCATGGAAGGCATCACCAGGGAGAACTGTGGGCAAGAGCAGGCTGGTGCTAGCATCAACAAAGAGAATTAAATTATAATTTGTATTAAAGAAGATGGATGTAAAGATGAGACACGGGTTGACTTGTGTTCAACATGAAAGTAATGGTTGGATTTTTCCTGCTAGATGAAGCTGGGGAAATGAGACAGGTCCTGTACTACCCTCTCAAAGAGGCAAGAGAGTCATTGAGGAAAGAAGGTGGCAAACTGAAAGATAGAAGGTTTACTTAATCTCCATGACAGTATTTCCACCTAAGGTGCTCTGCAGGGCCTGAAATGAAAGTGCTTATATTGAGAGAAAGAAGAAAAAAGTAAGAGTGAGATCTGAAACTCCATATTTTGTATATCTTCCCCTCTCTCACAGGTCACTCAGCAGCAGCCCAGCAGCAGGTACATCCTGAAAAGATTTATAGAATCACAGAACCATAGAATGCTTTGGGTTGGAAGATACCTTTAAAGGTCCAACTTCCCTGAAATAATCAGAGACATCATTAACTACATCAGGTTGCTTGGAGCCCCATCCAACCCGACCTTGATTATTCCAGGGATGGGAATTCTATCAGCTCTCTGGGCAACCTGTTCCAGTGTTTCAACAACCTCATTGTAAAAAATGTCTTCCTTATTTCTCATCTAAATCAACCCTCTTTTAGTTTAAAACCATTACCCTTTGTCCTGTTGCAAAGTGAAGCTAGCAGTCCTCTCACAAGGCAGCACATGCATAAAGTTTTGCTTGGAACAGGATACAGTGGGATGTGTGTTAGGAAGGACTCATCACCCTGAGCTATCCCATTTGCAGCATGGACCCTGTAGTCCTGCCAGACAGAAAGCAGCATAACTAGATAGAGCTTCTTAGAAGGGAAATTACAGTCCAAATGTATTTTCTGTATAGGAAATCCAAAAGAAGAAGGAGGAAAAGAAGCCCTTATCTATATTTATAAGATGAAGCTTTTCCTACATGAATAAACCTCTTAACACATTTTCCTGGGTGCTGAGGTTATTTATTTAATAGGTTTTTCTGGTATCACTTAAAAGTAGATCACCACCATGCACTGACGCCTGCTTCACTCTTTTTCTGGCATCTTCACTAGCTCCTTTCACCCGTGCCCCCAGTAACTAGAACACTGTGTGTTATTCTCACCAGACTGCAAGAGAGGGTTTTTTTTCTTTACTTAGGAACTTTTGCTTGAGAGCTGTTTGGTTACCTACTTTTTCTGGCCCTTCATGCTTTCCTCTTTCCAAGTTAGCAAAGAATAGAGGAGACACTTTCCAGAAAAGGAAGGCACATATGTATTGAAACCCTCCTCCTAGCACTTTGCTGGAAACCTGGAGCTGCACATCAGCTGTTCTGCCCTCGAGCACAGAGCCCAGGTAGCAGGGACATGCACAGGCCTTCAGTTGGACTCAGTGCAAACAAGAACCCACCCCTTATGCTGTGGGGTAGTGTGGCCAACACCAGTAATGCACCTTTATGAAAGTTTACAGAACAACAAAAAAGCAAATATCTTCCTTAGCATCATTCCCAGGTTTTCCCACTCCCTGATCTTTAACTTCTTCCTTATCAAGAGAGTAGCTCTCAAGGTCCAAGGAGAACCCTGCCTGTGCATCACTTCCCTGCCCTGGTGGGTGCTCTAGCACAAGAACCCTTTCAAGAAAGGCCCTGCAAATCACTGCTGGACATATTAAAGTACACAAATCAGGTCCCAAAAAACTAAATCCTGCAGTACTATCTCACCCCTGAGCCAGGATTACTTTGGTTTCCTCCTTCCTAGTGCCAGCAGTTCTGCATGGCAATGCAAAGAGCAGAGCTCTTTGCCATGGAAGAAAAATTGAATAGGAAAGATGTTAGCTGTAGGTAACCAAAGAGACAGTGGTCAGGGCCAGCTCTGTGGGCTAAGTACTTTCTAACCAGTAAACTCCTGCTTTCCACTTTTCAGACTTGGAATTTGGACTTTTGTCTAACCTCTTTCCCCTTCCTGCTGTGTTGTGGACATGTTTCACTTTGTTGCTTTATTGTCTCTCACCTCCTTATTAAATACAATAAGTTAAAACCACTGCCTTTACAGCCATGTCTCAAGAGGGAAGAAGTGAGTTACTGTGGTGTCACTCTTGTGTTCCTGACCTGGGAGAAGAAAAATTGTGGGACTGCTCTCTTTTGCCTCTGCAAGGAATAAATATCTTGCACGGATTCTTAAGCTATAGCTCACTGTAGACACCTCTCTCTTTCCTCCATCCACTACCCACTCTTTAGGATAAAATAATTGCCTCTTCATCTCAAGAGATTTATCTATTCACTTTCGTGCATGGACAGAAAAAACATTTCTTCCCCCGCAACAATGCAACTATCTCTGGGGTAGAGCATGACAGCTATTTCACAGCACAGAAGGAGTGGCAGGGAAAATGCAGTTGTTTTTGCCTGCAGAGATTGAACAGCAGATTAGAATGGCAAAAACTGCAATTTAACTGCAACCTCAAGAAATCCTTCACGGTTTTCATAATTTAGCCCAAAGGAAAAAAAAAAAAAACCAACCCAACAGAACCCTGCCTGTAAAAGCTGGATCACCAAAGCACAGGCTGACTCAAAGGGAAGGGCTCTGTTTAGTGAAGTACAACACTATCTGCTACAGCACCCACATATTCTTTAGAAGTCTTTTCGTCTACCTTAAGTCCATTTCTGCTTACCTATAAAACTGGGCAAGCTCAAAGGCAAGAGCACAAGGGTTTCAGGTGAAATAGAAAAGGTGTGTGTGACTGCTCCTTCTCATGACCCAGATGCAGCTCACAAGGCAGACTTCTCACCTGATTAGAGGCTATGACACTTACATAAAAGATGATCACAAGCACTTCTTCTCCTCGTATTATTTCTAACATAGGCATTAGCCAACACTACCCCTTCCCCCACATCATTTCTCTGCCCAAACCTGAGATAGAAAATGAAAACTTCAGTAGAACTGTATCCTCATCAAAGCTGGTTCAGGGACTGCATCTGAGAGCACCATAAGGTGAAACTGCCTAGAAATTACAGTGATCAGCTCAATATAATTATGTGCTCAAGACAGTACAGATAATTTGGGGGTTCTGAGCTTCTGAGTAGGCAAAAGCAAACCCTCTCTACACTGATAACAGTGGAAGGTCAGGACACTAGAGAGTTAGGTTAGTTAAGCAAAAAACCTGCCTTCAGCAGGACCTCATATATCAAAGTTATTCATGGGTAAAGCAGTATATAGAGTTCTGTTCATACCCTCAAGGAGATACCTGGCTAACAGTCCTGCACCATCCCTGCATGGCAGCTTCAGTCTCTGCTCCTTCAGTGGGAGGTGCACCAGGAATGACACACACAAACACAGCTCCACGTGACTCTACATGACATTAGACTGGATCTCAGGAAGAAGTTGTTTCCCTTGAGGGTGGTGGATCAGTGGCACAGGCTCCCCAGGGAGGTGGT
>JAOEGS010000226.1:0-43905 GCA_025447755.1 Corythornis vintsioides
CCGGCCGCGCCACCTTCCCCCGGCCGGGCAGGCCCCTCTGCCGGCCGCGCCACCTTCCTCCGACCGGGCAGGCCCCTCTGCCGGCCGCGCCACCTTCCCCCGGCCGGGCAGGCCCCTCTGCCGGCCGCGCCACCTTCCTCCGACCGGGCAGGCCCCTTTGCCGGCCGCGCCACTTTCCCCCGGCCGGGCAGGCCCCTCTGCCGGCCGCGCCACCTTCCCCTGGCCGGGCAGGCCCCTCTGCCGGCCGCGCCAGCCCCCGCGCTCGCAGCTCCTCAGGCAGCCGGACACACGCTTCCACTGGTGGTGAGCTCGCCTGCTCTCTAAAACTCGACCCCAACAGCAGGGGAAGGGCAGTAGGCAGTGATGCTGAAAAGAACAGCTGTATGCCGTCTGACTAAAGATAGAAACATGAAGCGTGTGGACTAATTAGGATCCCGAGTGGCAGTGTACAAAGTGTACAGACCAAACAGAACGGCGCCTTCTGCTTGTTTTGATCAACTCTGTTTCTATCACTTTGATGAAAATAAGCGCTTGATTTGTCGCTCGCTTTGGCTGCCGGGGGATCCCTCACACCCCGCGCTCCCAGGCGGGCTCGCTCCGTCGGTGGAGTCACGGAGCTGTTTCCCCAGCAGGCACTGCCTGTGCCTTCTGTAGCCTGCCAGTGGGGGTGGTCAGCAGCACTGCCAACAACTGCAGCAACAACCTGCAGAACTTCAGAATCTCCTGCGTTTTTTTTTCCAGCCGCTTATGTTAGATGGTTTCTCCCTAAATAGGGTAAGATGCCATACTCCACAACAGTATGGAGTTTGGTTCTTTATTTTTCTTCTCTGATGTCTTTCAGTCATTTCCTTGTTTTTCTTTCAGGGCCCTGAGCCAGGCCAGTCAGTTTAGGCTTAGTCAGCTTGCTTCCAAACTGGTTTGTAGTTCTGGTAATTTTTGATGTAAGCTGTATATGAGCCAGAACATCCTTTTTTTTTTTTTTTTTTTTTTTATGTTTGATTTTTGGTGTGTTTGGATGTTTTTTTCAGAGTTTGGAGTAGGAAATTACCTTAAGTATAAATGCAAAGAAAAATATTATCCTGAAAATCATCTTCCATGTGGAAAATGAATTTGTGGCATTTCAAAATCTCTTGTGCTTCAGCAGGAAGCAGAAGGGACACCTTGGGGCAGTAATCCTGTGAACCACTCTAGCAAGTTCAAGAGAGAAAGGCTTGGCTCAAGTGTAGTTCTGTAACAGGTTATAAGATGTAAAGCAGAAAGGCTGTGACAGGCTTGAATTCTTTGCTTGTAATGATGCCCAGATTGAGACTGAAAGATGAAAATGCTCAGTGTGAAGAGATGCTCTTTTTTTCTTGGAAATGTAATAGTCTGCTCTAAGTTTGCATTGCTAAGCTGCTCCATTTAGAAGCACAGGGCTGACTTCAGATTTGCTTTTATTCCATCACAGCTTCCAGTGAACTCTGGAATTTAAATTTAACTCTTTTTTTAATTCCAGACTTAATCTCTCAGCTACAACCTTGAGTTTTCAGAAGGTAGTATCATTGATGGCTATTTCATTCCTGATCACCAGCAATTGAGTTATGTTGTGTTACACAATACACACTTTTTGTTGGTGACCTTTCTGGGGAGTTCCTGCTTTAATCTTTTAACAGTCCCATTTTATGTTCTTTGAGACCTCAGTGCTCAGTCTGCTCTTGCTTAACAGCAGTCCACAATAATGGGCTCCTTGAGGGAATTGTGAATCAACGAAGACACATCTTCACATGCAGGAGACCTGGTGTCCTGTGAGCTGTCAGGTCTCACTGGAGTGTACAGAACATAATGACCAGGCTACTGTGCAGCTGATGAATCAAGTAAAACAGCTGCTGTTCTTTATAGGAAGAGCCTAAACTGCTCATGTATTTTATCATGGTTGAGTTTCATAGATCATAAGCATAGAAGGTTAGGAACAGCTAAGTCCTTAATAATTTTCTTTAATATAGCAACACTTCAGTTAGCCCTGAGAGTGTCAGCTCTAATCTGCTGTATTGGCCACTTGCAGTAGATTTTTTTTGGCATTTTTTTTTTCTTTCCTCTTCCTTTTTTGCTTGCTGCTGAAGAAGTTTGCACATCTACTTTCTCCTGAGATCCTCTGGTGAGGTGAATAGTGTGTAGATAACATTTTCAGATTGAGGGTTGTAATTGCTCAAAGTGCAGCAGCACTTCTTGCATCTTTAAAGATACAAGAACTGATTTCTCCCTTAATGGCAACAGTAAATGCAACTGGGGAAAGCAAAAGGAGAGACTAACCTCAGAGTGGTATTATGTACCAGCACTGGAGTGCCAGGCAAAATCCATACAACATGCCCCTTGTTTTCTGGAAAGTTTCAGAGATGTTGGAAACATTTGACAGGAGTGTTTGGGTCACTGCTGTGTAATGTTTGTTATCTGCCACTGGAAAGGAAACGGACCAGTTTCCCTAACCAGGGTTTACAGCTACAGGAGATCAGTTAACTAGGCTGGTAATGAACTGGTTTATTTGTGAAATTCCCAGAGGTCACAATGCCTCATAAAGGCCCTAGATCTGCACCAAATAAGTCTTATCAAAATAGGCAATGCTGGCAGGTACTTTATCACAGCATTACAGTTTTGACAGCAGCATGTGTTTAAGGGATGGGATAAAAAAACCCGAGCATTGAGAAGTTACTTCCCAAGGCTTCTGAGCAGTCAGAGCTTGTCCTGGGGCCTGCAGCAGATGATCCCACCCTTCCCAGAACTCCTAGTCCCTTGTGCTGGGTGATTGTCTCACTATTATAATTCTGATTATTCTTTTTACTCTGTACAGTATTTAGTCTTCTATTTTTGTTCATGGTTTTATTTTAGTCTTCTAATGGGGAATAGGATTTCAGGGATGGAGGGAGAGGTTGCTCTTTCTCTAGGGGAGCTACTGAGTGTGCTCAAGCAAGATGTTGGGGTATCAGAGGGTCCTGGCAGGGCTGCTGTGAGGAGTGCAGGAGCAGCAGAAACTGCAGACCCTGCTGGCTGGGGCTCAAAGTTCTGGGGCTGGTTAAAACCGTGCCTGGAAATAAGGCTAATTCTGAGTGGGAAAGTGCCCCAGCCTGAACACCCTGGTAGTGGTAGAGATGTGTACTGCTGGTGCTGCAGACAAGGCTGCAGTTGTGTCAGGGTGTAAACTGGTGTAACTGCTGCTTGAGAATTTAATCTGCTTCCTTTACCTTTCCATCTCTCATCTGCTGCTACACAGCTTTTATCAAACTAAAAAGAGCTGTTTGCAGCTGACAGCTATTTCCTTAAGAACAGGCTAATGTGGAATTGAGAGTATTTGTGGTGATTTGACCATGCCTTACTTCAGGCTCAAGAAAAAAAAGGATAAATATGGTTTATTGATGGTGTGTTTTTCAGTGTTTGGCCTGGGGAGGATGCAGGACCTCACCTGGCTAATCCTTCTATAAGCTTCCAAATAATTCTTTTCAACATCATCTGATAGGTAGCCTGGAAAAAATACTGTAGAATGTGACTTGGGTGCTGACATCAAGGAGGAGTGAAAGGAAGTGAGTGTGATGCTGCTAAACACATCTCAGTAATGTACACCCTTCAAGCACAGCAGAGCACTACATTGTTGTGATGCTTCTATTACTGTGATATAAATAACATGGTGAGCTTTTTTTTTTCTGTTAAACATTTAAATCCTGGCACTCTAATAGCAATAGCAAAACCAGAAAGGTGCCCATGAGATGGACAGTCTGCTAAGGTAGACTGAGTCATTGCCAGGCAAGGAGGGAATTTCGCTGGAATTGTGTTGAAAGCAGAGAGCAGAATAACAATGACTGTCAGGAGCACTGAGTCTGCAGAGGAGTTGAATGCAGAGGGCAACAGATTGAACTCCAAATGGCAGAAATAAAAAGGTTAAGTCACACACACAACTTCATACAGTCAGAAGGTGCTGCAGCAATCTGCCAAATCTGTCAAAACCCCTGTACTAACAATGGTATTTTTTGGCAATACCATTCTGCTCAAAATCCACATTAATTCATGAGTTGTTTCTTCCTGACACTCAAAATATCTGCTGGAAACCTCTTCCATTCTTCATCATGTGCCTGTCAGCCATGGGGAAAGGACTGATGCTCTGAGCCACCTGTGGGAACTCAGTGCTCTGTGGTCAGGGTGTCTGTTTTATTTGGTTGGCTCCAGCAGCCCAGGTAATTCTCCAGACAATTCTTCCTACTTGGTTGTTACAAGGTCTACTACAAACAGAAGAATTTTTACACACATCGTGTTTATCTGTGTTATTCTTTTTAAATCTAATGTGTATTTTGTTTGTATAGGCAGAAAGAACAGAATACAACCCTTTACTGAACCATCTTTACCCTTCCTTTGCTACTCAGTAGTGGTAGCAAAGACATGAAGTGTAGCATACAATAGGCTCAGGTGTTTGTTTTAACCAGTTGAGAGACATAAGCTACTTTTCAGATATCTTTAGCATTATGAGGGCCATTGGCAGTCTCCAGGTTTGGATTTTTCCTGCACAGGGTTATTTGGATTGACCTTAGTGAGCAATTTGCTCTTTAATCTTGGACCATTTTTAGCCTGGTTTCTGCATGTTTGAAAGTGAGCTGCAGACCATATCCATTAGTGGAAAAGGGCTTCCTGAAAACCTAGGCTTAATAAAAGGGTTACTTGGCACAAGCTTAATTGGATAATGGTTGTTTGCTGTTTAATGAAGATAGGTTAACAAGGGTTTTCTCTCATCTCCCTGCAAACTTGAAGCCAGATGAGATGGTACACTGTGAGCTAAGCTACTTGGGTTTCATCCACACACCATCACATCTGTGAGCTGTGCAGAGCCATTTTCAAAACCCCACTCATCCACTTCTTTCACAGACAGGCAACAACTGGGTTTATTCCAAACTTCACTTTCTAGGTCAGACAGAACTTCATGGGTTTGAATAAAATAAAAGCAAGGTAGACAAGGTTTAGCTATTAAACCTCTCTGTAGCAGGGCTCAGTTGTCTGTCAGAATCAGGATCAGCTGGGCTGTACTGGGCAATAAGAGCAGGGCAGGGGCCACGGTGCTGCCACCTGGGCTGCAGAGTAATAGAGGGCTTGGGGGAAGCTGCTTGTGGCAGTGGAGGGCAGTTCTGGGATTAGACACACAAAACCCTGTCCAAATTCCCAACAAAATCAAATGGCATCTTCCCTTTGACTCTTGACAGAAGCTGGATCAGGCCTCCCATGAATTGTAATGAATAGTTCTATTAATCCACTGCTATGTAGCTGTGAAAATCCTGCATCCCCTTCCCTGGGCTGACGGTGCAAGGCTAAATCACCATGGATATTCGATTGCAGCCTGGCTCATGTAGCAGTAAGAGCATTACCAGGCAGCATTTTATCTAAGACGAGTGCTCTCTACAGTACTCACAACAAATCTCAACTTAGTGAAACTCCAGTGATTAAATGTTTTACAGACCCTTGCAACATCAGAAGACTCTGTGAAATAGGCATGGCTGCTTTCAATATGATCTCATAGGGATCCCATTACCATTTTGGCTCTCTTCTCACAGTCAAGTGGACCTTGAAGGAAGTGTAACCCTTTCACTTTCAGACTTGCTTGGTATGCAAAACACTTGCTCAAGGGTAAAAGCCTGGACTGCAAGACCTGTAACAATGGAGCCAAATAGTCAAACTAGTCAGATCTGTGCTGGTCTTCAAGAACAGTACAGCAAGAAATGAGGTAGCTATGCTTGTTGTTTTGGAAAAGTTCAGGCCCTAAACTGAAAGTAAAAGGTCTCTCTATAGCAGAAGCTCTGGGCTAAACACATTCCTGCTGAATCAATTGTGATAAATGTTTAACATATGTTCTTGTGTTGGCACCAATTATTGCTAAAATTCTATTTGCAAGGAGTAGCCAACAGTATGATACTTGCAGAGTTTACTCCCATCCAGTTCCTTAAAATGTAGCTCCTGCAGACTAACAGTGTGACCAAAGTTTTCTTTCCCCTTCTTTTGGAGCAGGCACATTACAAATGCACATCAAAGAAAATGAGCTCTATTCTGACTTACAGTCTAGGCATGTTCCTGACAAACCACATCTGATGAAGAGTCTTAAAGAAATAGCAGAAGCAACACTGCTGGCAGCAAAACAACAAAAGGGCTGGCCCCTTCCACCAGTCAGGGAGGCTGCTAATCAAAGGATTTTGTACCAGGGAGAGGAACTGTGTGCTTTACATTGAAGCAATGCAGCCGAATAATGCATATGCAATGACCGAGCTAGGCAGCATTCTAACAAATCACATTTAATTACATATCTTCTCCTCTCATGATACTTTTCTTAGTACCACTGCAGTCAGGGAAATCAGTAACAAATGTTCATTTAGAACATCTCTATTCTGTAGCCTTGGACTAATTATGCACATTCCTACTGTCCTTACAAGGCCAGGGAGCTCTTGACTGCAAATGTGGAAAGAAAAGATGCAAAGACGACCTCCCTTGATAGCACTCAAAGCAATGGGAACTCAAATTATGAACCAAATCAAATTATCTTTCCTATTGTGTATAGCACCTTCCATAAGGTATGAGCAGCCTCCTCCCAGGGCACTATGTGTGTGTCTGTTATGGTGCTGAGCACCATTGCCTTTGATTTTGTGACCAGAATGAGGGGTGAGCTGAGCATCAGCACAGGACCAAGGACTGCTCTGGTCTATTGCTGGTTATCTGCTTTCGTGGCCAAACCAACAAGCAACTCCTGATGCACAATTTCATCATCTGCAGCATAGGAATGACCATATATCTCTCTCAGTGATGTGTGAAGGAGAAACACAGCACTGGAACTATTATTATCAGTATTTGTGAGGTGATGCTGAGGGTCGTGACACCTGTAGTGTGGAAAAGTCCCAGGTATGAATCAAATAAACTCTTGAAATGAAGTGTGTGTGTTCCTTTCAGCAGCTTAATTTAGGCTCCAGGTTCCAACCTGGGACTCCAAAGGGACTGCAATGAGATGTGGCTTGTCTTTTTTTTTTTCCTGGAAACAAAATGTTTATACAAGTTTGATGCAAATGGTAAAGAATTTCACTTATTCATGGGGAAAGCAGTAGTATTTCTTTAAGGGAAAAAAAGAGCAAACTACAAGTTCCCCTGGTCTTGGCAAATCATGAGGCGTTTTTCATTTTGTAACATCAAAGTCGGCTCCTCTTCTTTGATGTCTTGGCATGCTGTTTAAGGTAAAGCATGAATGAAGAAATGTCAATCTGCAAGGTGTCCATGTAGTTTATGCTGAACACTGAAGAGGACTTGTAGATAAAAGGCAAACACAAGGTTTGATAATGAATGTCCAACAAGGAGGTGTGCATATCTAAAAGGAAACACTCAGCTGGAGAACAGCTCTGCAAACCTTAAAACTCTGCTTAGCCCAAGTTTAAGAGATTAAGAAATAGTGGATTTATATATATACATATATATATATAATTTTTTTTAACTGTGGAACCAAGAGAGGACTTCTATACAAATCCTTGTTGTTTCACAAGAGATGAGTGTTCTTTCAGTGGTTTTATTTCACAATTAAAATTTCACCACCCACTGTGCTTAATCTGACAATGCACTGTTGAGAAGATAGAGAGTCAGTACTGGGAAGAGTAGCAGACAGGAAAGTATAAAACAGGACAGTACATTTTGGGAGCGTAGAGTGGTTGCTTTGTGCTGTCTGCTGTCTCAACACTGTAAAAAGGTGTACACTGAATTAAACAAAGGTAACAAAACTGTCATTAGAGAACTTGGTTTGTACCTATGATGTAGATGCTGCAGTGGAGTGTAGTGGAGTCACTTGGGAAGACTAAGCAGTCACAGAACATCTAGTGGTGTCACTAGAAATTTAGCAGTAGAAAAAGGTTTTGCTGCTGTATTGTCCTGCTGCTTGTACCGAGTTTGTTTCCTATTCATTATTCCTAAAGCTGGTGAAAAGGTTGGTTTGATGAACTGATTGTGCTTTGCTTGATTTCCTCCCAGAGCAGGTGTGCCAGGCAGGCTGCCCTGGCAAAGGGAGTGCCCCAGGGGCTGCCGTGGCAGCTCGGGCTCTGCACCACTCCTCAGCCTTTTCATTTCCTGAGAGGGCTCTGCAGAGTTCCAGCCTGAAATGTGCCAGTGTCTTGGTATTGCTGTCTGCCTGCTAGAAACTGGACTGAGACTGCAAGCTAGTTTTGATTAATTAGTAAGGCATAAACCCCCTGCAGTGGGTGCCTGCTGTGGTGGGGTGTATCTGAATGAGTAACACACAAAGATGAGTCTCCAGAAACAGCCAGGCTCCCTCTGTGTGTGACACTAAAATGAGCCTTACCCATTAGAGTCAGAAAATAGACATGACTGAATGTTTGATATGTGATAATTGGGGAATTGATATCCACACAAATCCAGGTAAAAAAGGAAATAAAACTCCATGGCTTTGGTCAATGTGCTTAAATTCTTACCAGTTTGGAATAATTATAAGAAAACAGTATTTATTAACCCTTTAAAGATGGAGAAGAGATGAGCACAAACACTGAGTGACTTTTATCTGCTTAAGAAACAAATCATTCAGAGCTGCTCAAACCTCCCTGAAAATTATGCAGCCTTAGGATGCTAACTCAGAAAAACGTGTGTTATCAGGCATGGGAACAGTGGTGCCTTCTCTGTTGTCTTTCTTACATATGGGACAAATTGTGAGACGGTAAAATACCAGTAGAGTGGATGCCTGCATTTTCTCTGGAAAGCATCTGTGGCTTCTAAGATTCCTCTCTTGTGTTTCTTGATCTTTCTTCTCTCGCTCTATTCTGTTTTAACAAAATATGTGCAGAGACAAAAACTAAAATCTGGGTAAAAGAGTACTTTTTCTTTCATCTAGATTTCCTTGCTAGATTGATACATTTATTTTTTTTGTGAGAAATTTAGCAGTCAGAAATATTTTTTTCTCAGATAAGATAGGACAAAAGTGAGCAGAGATTATCTGATTGTGAGTAGTGTGAGCTGGCTATAATACATGTCAGTTTACAGAATGACAGATATAGGAAGGTAAATTCTGGCATCATTTTAAGATGGCTCTTAAGAAATTTCTCTAGAAATTTATCTTAAGAAATTTCTTATCCACTATTCATAGATAGTCTGGTTCCATCGGGCAACAGCATCAACCTCAATATCACACTTACCAAAGTGAATTTTTAAATCAGGTTATTTTTGTTTGTTTAAAGAACTGCAGTTACATATAACACTGAGATGAAGCTGACACTGTTTTGTCTCAAATGTCTTTTTAGTCAAATTAAGTCCCAATCTTATCCAGTCTTTACCTTTGTGGTCGAACTGTTGCACTTTATTTGCGTGGTAGATATCCAAATATTTGCTAGAAATACAACTTTTGAGAAGAGGGATTAGTTTTCAAGCTCTGAGTCTTTTAAATGTCATATCTGTGAAAGCTACTGACAGTCAGTAGGTGGAGAGTTAGTATGTCTGACAAGGATATTCATGGGGAGCAACTTCAAAATACAACACAGTAGAAAAGAATTTCAGGACTCTCAAAGGACTTTGGAAGCAAAAAAGTTTTACCCCTCAGCACTTGTGCAGAAGGAACTGTGTTTGTTCTAGGAGACTTAATCACTTCATTTTCTTATGATCCTCTCAGTTCAATTTCTTCAGACACAGGGAATTGAAATAGGACTGGCAGGTAAGGGTTGATCTTGCCATTTGAATCTTGAAAAGGCAGAAGAAGCAGTGGATTAATTTGTTCCAAGTATATTCTCTCTCTTGGGCTGTTGGACTGCAGTGTTCTTCCACGGGGGGCCATCCTGCTTCAGCTTACAGCAGCAAGGATGATGATTTTTCTTGTATCGTGTGTACTGTAGTTGGGCCTAAAAGCCCTGTTCAGCTTCACTTGTGCAAAGCACTTCATACAAATCTTATTCAGTGATAATCCCTGCTTAAGAGAACAGATCTGTTAGAGAATCACCTGTCTGGCACACTCTAGCTCTGAAATGCAGGGCCATTGTCACAGGAAGGCAGATGTTTTATGGATAGAGAGAAGGGTGGGGGTCTCACATGGATCTTTCTTACACTTTCTGACATATTAGATGCTGAACCCTAGAACATATGTGACAACCAAAGCCTCCCCCCACACCATTTTGAAACTATCCATCTGTTTAAATCCTTTAATTTAAAACTGCAACCCAGTCAGCTCTTGGGGAGCACTTGGGATGGGAACCAGCCCCTGGCTCATCACATTGTCTCCAATGTGATGACACCCTTTTCACCACTAAGGGGACTGAGCCCATTGGATGCTTTGGATTGTACTAATGCTCAGAGACCATCAAACCCTCCCTGTGGCATTCAGTGAGTAAACTAAGCCTGATGCATATGAGAAATTTCAGGCTCCACCTGAGTGCCTCTGAGCATACTCATATAGGTGTGTAAGTGAAATAAATGAGCTATAGAGAGGAGCCTGGGAAAAACAGGAGAGTGAGAGCAGAGTCTGTCATATGAAAGTTTAGTGAGTCCAAAGAGTCATGTGGCACACTGGGTAAAGAGCTTCTGGAAAGAGAAATCCCACTTCTAACCTGCTACAGCTCAACGAGGTGTCAATCAGCATGTGCACATCAGTACTTTGACTTTCAAAAAACCTTTTTCATCGTTCCACACAAAAGGTTACTGAAGAAAGTACATTTCCAGGAGGTTGGTGGTCAGGTTATTTCATTGAGAAATGGTTAAAGGAGAGGAAATAAAGGGGTGGGCTTAAAGGTTGTTTGGATTGCTGGAAACAATGCTAGTCTAGATGCACCACTGGCCTGAACCAGTATTTCTTGTGTTCTTGAATCAGCTTCCAGGATGAGTTTGTAAAGTGGCCCTGTGAATGTCTTCTGAAATACCAGGAAGCAACTGGAGTATTCTGCTGTCTGTGTTTAGTTAGGAGTGATTTGCAAAGGAGAGATACGTACATTATGCAGAACCAGAAAGAGTCAGGCTGTCCTTGTTAGCCTAACTTAGAGACTTTGGAAGTAAACTGCAAGTTCCAGCTCTGTTGGATCTGGATGTTGCTGTCTTGATCTTGGAGCACCTGGCAGCTAATTTGCTTATGGAGAGAGTTCATTTTCACTGTTTCAGAATTTTGGTTTAAAACTGCATTAGACTGTGTAGCTTTTTACCACTGTATTCATTGTCTGCCTTACTGAAGAAATAATGGGCAAATGAGCTGTTGGAGACCCGAAAGGGACAACTATAATTTTCAGTTTATTATGAGGAAAAAATACATCTGGAGTGATCAAAGGTAAAAGCTTTGCCCTCTGGAGCAAAAGCAGCCCCTCTGATGAGCAGGCATATTGGGTCACACCTGGAGGTGAGCCATGGGTCGGATGCCTGAGTCTTATTTTTTCAAATTTCCATTTAGAGGAGGGGAATAAAAATGAGAGCAGAGACAGAGGAGGGGCAGGACCTGAAAGGAAACAGAGTAGTGATGAAAACAGACCCAAGGATTCCATCCCCAGCTGGTGCAGCTCTGCTGCCGGGTCTCACACGCTGCCACAGGTTTTCAAAACCAACAACAACCTTGTCTCACTACAGAGGGAATAAAACAAACCTTAGCTCCTGCTCGGTCTCTCTCTTGGAACAAGAATTCTCAGTGTCAGTCAAGCTGGGCTTTTTTGACAGAAGCCAGATTTTTTGAACATGTAATAGAAGAGAGGGGGAGTTATGCAGAATCAGAGTCCTTGTAGTCTGAGGCACTGGGAACTGTACTTTTGAGTATGTTAGCCTCCTAGAATGGGAGACAAGCAGAGCAGCAGGATGGTTCTGTGATACCAAGGCAGCAGAACTGTAAATAAAAAGTATTACTTTAAGGAACCTTGAGTCCAAAATGATAATTAAATATCACATTATATCGTGAATAGAGTACCCCAAATAATCTGAATTGAAGGAGGAGACATCCATGACTGTTACTAGAAATTATATAGACAACTGAATGAAAGAACTGAAGTTACAGTGTCTGCAATCACAAAATGCAGTTTAAGGGCTTAGGTGTATCTTGAATGGAATGAAAACAGTGGCCTGTTTTTAGCCTAGCCACCTACTCCAGGTACTTCTGCAGAAAGGAGTGCTGAGAACTAGGGTATCTGACAGGTAATAACTGGGTTTATTGCATACTAGACATATCACACCCCACAATGTTGGTACTTGTGTCTCATCAGTGCAGTCTGGTCTCCCCACACTCTTTCTGGCTTCCAGTGTTGGAAAGGACCATGATGAGAATTAAGCAGATCTGTTCTGGTGCTTTTGACCATCTCATTCTTTCTCTTTTCATTCTGCAAATGTCATATAAAAGAAATATACATCCAACTTCAGACTTGGAAACTGGGGGAGGCGTTCAATGAGGGTGTCATAATATAAGTTGCAGCTTAAGTCACAAAATAAGCCTAAAATGAGGCCACAGTGCTCAGAAAAAAAAGCTTTGGAGGTATTTTTTTCCCTTTAAATGTGCTGTAACTTGATCTTAAAGATGCTCCTAATTCTTCAGTGCAGTGAATGCAGACTTCCAAATCATTTGGCTCTGTTCATGCTGAATTACTGCCACATGGAGTGGAAGCCAGTGAATAACTCTTCCCTTACTCTTCTCTTGCTGAGCCTCCCTCACCCCCCACCTTGCTGTAAGGAATGCAGCACTAAACTTTCATCAGGTCTAATGAAGTCTTGCCCTTTACGGATCCAAATTCACCTCTTCCCCCCATCCCCTTCTTTCTGAAGCACTCCTTGGTAAAACAACTAAGCTGAATGAGGTTCTATTTTAAACTGGTTTGCCACTGACAGCTTCATTTCTACAAGCAGTTGAAAATGGCTGGCAAACCTTTATACAAACAGCATGCCAAACATCACACAAAGCCTAGAGAAGAAATGGCTTTAGATGTAGGGATTATAAAAGAGTGAATACAATTTTAAGATAAAATACAAGTGATTAAGTTAATGATGGATAATTTCATCGGTTTGAAAACTATAATTAATAGGAATTATTTGTATATTTAGAAGTTTAGCATAGCTCCACTAAAAATGCTACATCAAACGTAATGATATTGGAAGCCTATATAATGAAGAAATGATCCAGATGTTCATAAAGGCTTATAAAGCTTCAGAAAAAAAAGGGCTGCATGAAGAAGCTCTAATGATAAAAAGATGCCACTTGCTGTTCTGCTCTTCTTTTAAATACATCCTTTCTGAAATAATGATTATCATTTGCACTTTCATCTTAAGTTAAATAGCATATGGCTTTGGCTGATTAAAGCCCCCTCCTGGTATTAATCAGCATCTTAGTATCATGTTTCTAATGGAGGCAGCAGTTGCCCTGCTGATATTGTAAGCTTTTTAACAACATCTAAAGTCTGTGGATCACTGCTGCTGGCAAGAAATAGCTTTGAGCCTCCTATGTACACGAGTATTGCAAAGATGTCACTTACAGGTGCAGTTTATATGAGCTGCTGCAACGTACAGCATTTTAAACATTCGCCGAAACAGAAATACTTACATTTCAGGGGTAGTCACCTGGTTTTGAACGAAAATCAGCGACTTTTGAGCACCGTGACATTTGTTCCATAGAGGCAAACAGATGCAGATGCCATGCTGCAGGGCCGGTGGGGTGCTTCGGAACGTCCGTGAGTCAGGAGGGCTGTCTGTCTGTCTGCACGGCCGCCCTTCTAGCCCGAGCCTCGGCAGCACCACGCTGCCCCTGCTGCGGCTCAGCTTCGCGGGGACGCGGCCCCTTGCCCTGGCCGCGCTTGGCTGAGGGGCTGTAGGTCTCTCAAGTCACCTCTGAGCCGCGAAGGGAGAGCTTCAGGTGCTGCTGCAGCTACGGCCGGGCTGCGCCTGCTCACCCTTGGCAGCGCCCGGTTCCTGCCGTGCCAGGCTGGGTGGCACGTAACGGGGAGCGGGCTGTTCTCTGCCACAGCACACAGACAGGGGCCAGCAGGGCCGAGCCGCTCAGTCTGCCATTTCCCACAGGGACTCTGTCCATCCCAGTTCAGCTGGGAAGCATCAGGGGAAACCACTGAGCGCAGAATACTGCACCGCGCTTCCCCAGCCTGCGGGTTTGGTTTGGGTTCTCCTGAGACTTGCCGTGCCCCCCAGCTTACTTACCAAACGGTAAAACAAGCAAGCACGAAGCAGCAAAACAACCTGCTGTTAACTGAAAAGTTTAATAAAACTATTTCAGAGGTTTTTGAAGGGAGCAGTATCATGGAAAAGGCTGATGTGCCAGGCAGATCTTCAGTACTCGAAACTATGCACGAAGGGCTTTTGAAGCCTTGCCTTGTGTATTGTAGTGACGATAGAGTTTACCTATAGGGATAATTGCCCAGATCCTGTTGGACACTGCTGCCATTTGCTGTTTTGATGTAGCTACCCCAAGGCATTGTGGATGCACAAAATCCTACAGACCCGCCCTCCTTTTCTGTCCGGATTGACGTTTTAAAACAGGGTAGCACACAATGCTTAATCCTGTTTTAAAGAGAATTTTTAGCAAAGCAATACTATGCTAGCTCTCATTGCTGCCACTCATCTGTCTTCTCTTACTTGTAATAATGTGTTCTTCTAACATCTTCCTGTACGCTGACTGGACAATTATTCTCTGCCCT
This sequence comes from Corythornis vintsioides, assembly GCA_025447755.1. NCBI lineage: Eukaryota > Metazoa > Chordata > Aves > Coraciiformes > Alcedinidae > Corythornis > Corythornis vintsioides. The sequence goes on from JAOEGS010000226.1 coordinate 14,625, forward strand.
TGTAAATGGCTGATATTTAACTTCAGGTTTTGTCCTTGTCTTTTGGATCTTCTGGGCTCAATATCACCATCCACCACCTACCCTCCTGCTGATCATCTGACATGGCTCACAAGAGACTTGGATGCTTTAGCTGTTGTGTTTCATTCATCTTGCACATTTTTCCTGCAACTTTGGCCAGGCTTGTCTGCTGCTTCTGTCCCACATTTTGAATCTTTGGCAGGTGTGTTTGGACTTGTTTGGTTTTTTTTTTTCACTTCCAAAAGAACATCCAGTTGTTTTACTTTACTTGTATTCTTGGTTTTTAAAGTAATATAAGACCATTATTTTTAATTTAGCATTTTCCCACTCCTTAATTTCTTTTAGAGTCACTTTCTAGTAGAAGCTGATCTCTAGGATCTATTTCTTTTTTTGGTCTATGTTTTTTGACTTTTTTTTTTACTATGTTTTCTTGAATGAAAGTATCTTTACATCTTTATAAATAATATTTGCTTTGTTGATAATCATTGACCATCTAAATACTTCAAACTATTTCTCTTTTGAATACTAGGGCATATGAATTACACTTATGCATTGAATCCATGGAGTAAATTATGCAATTTCATCTCTTTCTTAGCCAGACATGGTGGTATTAGAGTCAATTTACTCCCCAGTAAAGCTTCTCTTGGCAGCCTAATGTCTTTTTATTTAGTTATTTGCCATCTGTAACTTGTTTCTGGTCCATTTCTTTATTGGCTATTGATGAGGTCAAGATGGTGGTTTGGCAGTTGCTGCCGACCACCTGTTTTTCAGCTCATCGGCCCACATGGTTGCCACAGTGTCACACAGATAGTGCAGAACCTGCCTCTGTCCAGGGGTTTGCTCATAATTGATTTCCCTACAAGCCACAAGGAAGTCCCTTCTGCCACTGCTTTGTCTCCCTGCCAGCAGTGTGCCTGAGATCCCTCAGAAAGTGTGTTCCAAAACAGCCCTGCTCAAAGGCTGTGCAAATTTCCATCAGTCTTTCCATAAGTAACAGGAGAACCTGCTTCCTGTTTAAAAAGAACCACTGACAATGTGTTTCAGTTAGCAACCAACCACATATGCCTTCTTGCAAAAATTCCTCTTTGATCATTACAGTGCCTTCATTTTTCTTCCCCAATAATTTGCCATTCATTGCTCAGTTAGGAGAAGAGGACACGGAGTCACCAGGGCCAGGCATCTCGGGAGGTGAGCAACAGATACTGCACCAGGGAGTGAGATGTCTTGGAGAAATGGAAAATGGGGGCCACGCTGCTCCCAGCTTTCTAGAAGACAATCTGAGCAGTGGCATCACCACTGGGTTTCTAGCAGTTGTGTGCACACTGTAAGAATTGCAGATTGGGGACAGGAAATGTAATTGTCATTTCTTTTCCCTCCCCTCTCTTAATGAGAAAGTACTGTTAATGATTTTATAGTGACGTCTAAAACTTTGTCACACTGTGCTAAGTGCTGTAAAATGAGCAAGGTCTGTGGCTTTCAGTCTACTGTATTTGCTTACAAATTTGCAGTTCTGCTGCTGAATTCCACACAGAGCTGCTTCTGCAGAGGAAGCAGAACAGTAACTCAAGCAGCATGCACATTGTTGTCTAGGTACTTCCTTCCTTTCTGAATACTTCACAATCCAGTACTTACATTTTTTGGCTGCTATTGGCAATAAACTTGAGGAAGTCAATGTGCCTAATAGTGGAAGAGTATGTGCTTGCAGAGTGTTTCAACCTTGGCCAGTCTTTATTTACTCTGGGGCTACTTACCACCTGACCTCTGAACATGTCAGCTGAAGACTTCCCCTAGGAACTGAAATGACAGAAAGGCTGCACATTTTCAGTAGTAAAATAGAGTGGGTTTACTTTAAGCTGCATTGTGCACATGGTAGTAAGAATCTGCTCTTCATATTTCTTTTGGATTCCTCATATTTTCTTCAGATTCACAAATGTTTCACTAATAATATACACAATGGTCCTGTCAGTCTCAGTGCAGACTCTGCATAGCTATAAATTGCATGACATGACAATTATCATGCAATTTGGGGATTGTGGGAGCTGTAAACATTATAATAATCTGATTTAAATACTCAGTGCTACAACAAATTAGGCATGATTATAGTGAGTTGAGTTCTGCCTTGAATGCAAATGCAATTTCATCCAACTCCAATAACAATTCCATAAAAGTACAGAGAGAAAGTGGCTCATAAAGTATTTTTGAAAAGGAAAATGTTGTATATATTAACGAACACAAAATAAAACCTAGGGGGAAATATAAATATACTTTGTGATGCTTATCTCAGGGATAATTGTTTAGATTTTTACATCTGGAACAGCTAGCATTTCAAAAGCTAAATATTTGATTCATGCAGTTTATTTTATTTATATTAGACATTCTCCACGTGTCTGAAACGTATCCCTTTGCTCTGGACCTGCGTCACTTGCACCCTTATTTTGTATACCTGCTGCACAGGCCTCGGGGGGGGGATCAGATGGGTAGATGCTGTGTGCTAGTAATAGGTAGGTGCTCAGTGTGTACCTGTCTGTGCTGCTTTGGGCTGCTGCTTGTCACCTGGAGTACTGTAGTATGTAGGAGCTCTAATCGTGGGCTAGTGACCCCAGGTCTAGTTCAAAGAAAGAACACAAAGTCCATTTGCCAAAAGCTGCCATTTCAAAGGCTAGAAAAAGCAGATGTATGTGGACAGGCAGGACATAAAGAGGAGCAGTGACAGTATTGATCTGTCCCACTGTGCCCTCCACTGTGTGCTGTGTTTAGCTGCCTCCTTCGCAGTGGGAGCTGTGGGGAAGGGATCTTTCCACAGGCTGCTTTAGCTTTACACTGGGATAGCTGACTCAAGGCTGAGGGCATACGGAGGGTAGAATTCCTGCTTGGGTTTAGGAGATAAAAGTGTCTGTGGGTAGCTAGCAGTGTCTGTCAGGAGATGAGGGAGAAGAGCAGATGAAGTGGTTTAAACCTCCAGGTTCTAGTGACTCAGCTTTCTTATTTGTTGTGTGCTGGCATCCTCCAGACAGATACAGAGTCCAGCCTGGAGACGAGTGATCACTGCAGGGTGTTTGCAAAACACTGGCAAGAGCTCTTCTGTGGCTGAGAGTAGAACCCCTGGAGCACAAGACACAGCACGTGGATAGAGAATGGACATCACAGTGAGTGCTGTGAGGGTAGGACTGAAACAGGAGACCCAGGGTACCACTATAGACAGAACAGAGCTGTCAGTAGCAGCCAGAGCAGTACCCACGATAGATGTATACTTGCACACACTTGCAACTTGTCCTTTTCCCCATCTCCTTTACAATCTGCTAGCTACGATGGACAAGCCTTGAAGTGCAGCTGGAACAGCTGGCTGAGGAGGCTGCCATGCACTCCAGAGGTGTTCCGTGCAGCACGGCACGTTTCCCACCAGCACAAGCTCCACACCAGAGGTGCTGCAGCAGCTGCTCAGGGGCCCGAGCTGGGGCATGGCACAGCATCTTACCTGGCATGCTGATAGACTGGCAGCAACAGAAGTTAAGTATCAGCCCATTGTATGTCTGCTATGAGCAGAAACATTTGCAGCATCAGTCAGCAGTTTATTGGCTGAGATCAACAACTGAGATTACAAATAAGTGGCTTTGCAGCCTTTTCTTCTAGCATGTCTTTTGCAATCAGTATGAATTATTACAGTGGGTTTCAGGAGGTACAAAGAAAGTTCAGCTAACAAGCAAATAGATAGAAAAGAAAAGGATAAAGGGAAGCCAATGTTAATGACTTTTCCTTACCAAAGACAGCTGGAGTTCATAACTATATCACTATTAGTCTGCACAGTGTCATTGTCAGTCTGCAGACAAAAAAATCAATGTGCTGTTTTCTTTTTTCTTTGGGAACAGAAGAATGCAAGAACTAGATTAGGATAGATTAGTTCAAATATCTGGTCTGATGGCAAATAACACTGGGATCAGAGAAATGAAAATGCTATATAAACTCTAGCCAGAAATTCCACATTTACTAGAAATCCAGTAGTGCTGCTGTTCTCTACTGGGATGCTGTGACCTCGTTGCTGTCCTGAGTCTTACTACATGGAAGAGGTTTCAAAAGTGAAATCTTCTGGAGAGATGGTCCCCATTTTAGGCAGAACTGGTGCCCATTTTGTGCCATGACTGCAACTGCTTTTATTACAGAGTCAGTGCCCAAAACAGTCTGTAAGAAAAAATCTGGTGCTTGTTTGCAGCCAAGCAACCCAATATGACCCAGTAAGGAACTCAGCTGCTAACGTTGCAATGTGCTTTTCAGTATAATAGAAAAACAAATTCCCAATAACTGCTTATTAAAAATCTTAATATTTTACTGAAAGTGGGGACTTCTTGACCAGTTTTCAACATGGATAATGTAATTGCTAAATCCCCTTTGCTGACCTAGCCATTGCATTTTCCTCTTGCTGCCCCAAAGGGTTACAGAAGACTGTCCCACTGAACAGCTGATGCACAAGGTCTCAGAAAGCACCTGAAATTCAGCACTGCCAACTCTTGCAAGTTAAGTGCAAACCTCACAATGTTTTAAATCTTCAAGCTTTAGTTTCTTGACTCAATGGTTAGTTGGAAATCTTAGTTTTCATAAAAAATTAAGTACCACATTTTATGAAAATGGAAAAACCTGGGTATATATAATATAGTTGTAAATGATCAGGAAATATCAGGCTCAGAAGAAACTGAAGGGTATTGTGTTTTCAGAACACTCCTGAGTTTTTAGACCTGACCTTCATATTTCCAATTCTTGATTTTGCATATTGAAAGTGTAGAAATTAAAATTTTTTTTTTGCACACTATTTCATGAGATAGTGCTGTTTGAATAATATTTAAAGAATTCGGGGGGCTGAAAGTCTAGAAAGATAAATAGTTATTTTATTGCTTGTTAGATAAATGATGTGATGGGACTACATCATATTCCTTTTTTGATAGTTAAGAAATATCTGATTCCGTGCAATGTGAAAAGTGGACCTTTCAATCCTCTCTTAATCCACGTACTTCTTTTCCTGAGATAACATCTCCAAAGAAGAAAAAAAGGTGAACTTTCAGTATTTTTCCCACATGTGAGAAAAGAGCCCATAAGCACTTGATAATGTAGTAACTGGTCCTAGAAAGGAAAGAAATGACTTGTCTAGTTCTGGGAATGCCTTAGAACAAACCTTCCCATGGCAGGCTGTATGACTCCCTAGATTTCTGCTGTCCTTCCCAGGGGTTTCTTGACAAGATCTTGGGACTGGCCATCACTTATTGGATGCATCTTTGTCGTGTTCTCAACCTACACGTTGCTGTCTGGTACTGAGTGTCTGTACATTTTTCCACCTTGCCAACTCTCACTGGAATCAGCACTGCTGTTGTTGTCTGTGCTTTCTCACTTCTATTTATGGATCGAAAAATTGAAAAGAAAGAAAAAAAAGCTTCTAAAACAACTACTGCCACCTAGTGTCATACCCAACTCAGCAAATCCCACACAAACAGCTCAGGCTCTCCACTGGAAATTGGCACCGACCTCCTCAGACACTGATGTTATAGCTTCTGTAGCAAACCCTCTGTATTTTCCAGCACTATAGGCAGGGAAATGGTTTTCCACAGGATACTTGTGTGCACATCGATGCAATGACAGAGAATGGAATTCCATCCTGCAGCTTCACACTAATGCAGGGGTGCCCATTACTTGTCAGCCTCTGAAGTGGTGTTGCAGGTGAAGAAGTGTGCCTGCCTTCTTGTTGACCAGTTCCAGAAAGCTGGCTCTCAGCAGCATAAAACCTCATTAAAGTGTTTGCAATATTGAGCTACATAGTGCCATTAATTTTAGCATATTTTAAAGCACTGTAGTAAGTGTTTTGTACTGTATTTTCTTAGGGTGGAATTTATGATGCAGCACAACTCCTAATCATCCTTCATGCTGAATAAAAATTACCACAAGACAAGGTGCACCAGGAGATACTAATTACACTTCTTGGTGCTTGTGGCAATGATTCTGATTGAAATTAATTGCATAGTTTATTAATGTGAGGCTTGATACTCTGTGCTCTGATAAATGTCCTTTCTACATGACAAAAGCTCAGTCAGAACAGTGTTACCACCACTCACCTCTAATGGCTTAACAAATGATCTCCATGTTTTCTGGGATATACATTATCAATAATTGAATTACAGCATTGGTCATTCAAGCTCATCCTGATCCATGGATACACGCCAGCACCATATTAGACTCAAAAAGAGAATGTCTCTGAGCATTCTGAACCAGTGTCTGCAAATCTGCATGGATAGTTTCAAATCTTTCAGCTACAGGTGTGACTGAGCTTTAAATAAAAATAAATCTGTGTACACAACTAGATCTAATCATAATATGTGAGGTGTTTCCTGGCAGCCTGCCAAACAGCAATACAGCATGGCTGGTCTCTGCTCAGATGCAAACTTACTCCAAAAACTTGGTGATGACGTTGTTTGACTTGCCTGTTGTATGCAATCAAGTGCATGAATATAATTTTTAATTTGCATGACTATTAGTGTGCTACCCAGGATGCGTGAAGAGCTGTCATAGTCAGCTGCCAGTCCTAACATCTGATTACACCTTGTGTGCATTGCTAAAGGACTCTCAGTGAGTTTAAAGTTTCAGTAAGTCTGACTAATCAAAAATGGGTAGGGCACAAAAATCACCAGGTTTTGAATTGAGAGATCTGGAGTGATATTGAGCTTCTCATTACTGTCTTACTTTCGTCTTTTCTGCGTTATGAGCAGGAGGGATATAAATGAACCTTTTCCCCTTTTTTTATCAGAAGCTGAGACAGAAAAACAAGGATCAGGAACTTTAAATTATTAAAGGACATGTAATGAAGTATCTGGATATGGCAACACTGACTCAAAGACATTTGCTATTGTTTTGTACAGGCATCTCTCTATTTTTTTATATTTCTTTAATAATCAGGTCCAGATTGTGTTTTGCATCCAAAGCAGTATTGAATAGTGGGGAAAGATCCATCAAATCCTTTCCATTCTTTTCTGTAGTCAGTGATACAAAGGGAGACCAAACCATACTATGTCAAGTTTTTGCTCATGCTGATTGACAGTCCACTGTTGAAGAGCAGCACAATGGAGCCCTTAGGGTACCTGTCCTGTTTCCCTTTCATTCTCTGCTTTCAGAGTGCATTTTTATCTCCAAATGAGAAGAAATTAAAAGCCTCAAAACAGATGAAAGTTGTTTTGAGATCAGTCCTAAGTGTCTAAGTTGTAGCTTGGATGGTAGTGTGCTGGGTGCAGTCGGTGCCCTGGTGAACATGTGCTTTGGGAGGAAGAAGGAATCATGCAAGCACTTGGGAAAGCCCTGTTTCTACAGGCTTGGGGGTAGCAGTTCCACATTATGATTTTTCTACTGAATTTTGAGTGAAATATGTCAGCATTAGTGCTGCTTTGGTCAGTGCAGCTCTACACAGGAGCATTCTTCAATCAATGTCCTCTTTTTAGCATGTATGTCCTTATATTATGACTTGGCAAGAAAAAAACCAAACCAGTGTTTCTACTTTTTATAGCAGGTATCCTCATATTATTGGCTTAAATCCTACTTGCAACGTTCAGTTGTTGTACATCTATTTGGTTAGTAGGAGCAGAAGCCTCAAAGGTCTTAAAGCTATGTTATTATAGTGGGATCTGGACAAGACTTAAAAATAAACAGTGCCTCCTTGAATGAACTTCTAGTCTATAGACACTTAGATGGAACAGAGGAAGAATATCAGAATATCTTACAAATAACAGTTTGACCTTTCCAATGTGTTTTCAAACATGTTCTCTGATCATTACAGAGAGGCAAGAGCAGAAGTCGTGGTACCTCTCTCTTCCATGCAGTGGCAGTGGAGAGAGCTAAGGCTTCCTGGCTGGGTGGCTCAAATGAGATGCCTCAGAGACACATTTCTCAAAAGGCCTGGGAAGGAAATGTGGATCTTCACGGCCATGGATTTTTGTACACAAAGGAACCGGCCCTTGACAGCCCGTGACACCATTTGTAAGCTGGAGTTGGACATGCACACGATTATTGAAACTTGGCAGGGGGTCTTCTGATACGGTCCCTCTCTCAGTGGTTTCCTGGGTTTATTCTGCCTCCCTGTCCCTTGTGTCTGCCTTCATGCCAGTTTGTTTTTCAAGTGCTTGGTCAGGCCTATTCAACTCTCCTTTTTTTCCCCCTTCACTTCCTGTAGCAATGGAATGATAAATTATAACACAAAAGATGCCTCTTTCAGGATTTTAATTGATTTTTATTAATTTATAGGAGAAGTTACTCATGTTAACAGTATTCTAGGTTGATTCAACAGAAAACTGTCAAATACACAAGCTGTATAAAAAGCATGAACCTCACATTTAGTCACATCTTAACTTTGAAGCATGAATAGTCCCATAGTCTGTCCTTTGGAAGTGGTTTTGTTACCTGAGCTGAAAGTACTGGAGGTTAAAATACCATTCAATTTAACCAATATATTAGGGACAGAAGCCTGCAGGAGCCTTGTTCCAGTGATGTTTACAATTGCCATGTTAATTAGCAGAGAACAATTGTGTTCGAAGCATTTTTTGTCTGTGAATAAAATGAAGGGACTTTATTCAAACATTCATAGGGAGAAATGCAGGCCCAGCTGAAGTCAGTGGGAATTTTGCCATTGATGAAGAGGGCTGGGATTTCACACATGATCTAAATACTGGAAGCCTGGAAGAAGATGGGAAGCAGCAGTAAACTCAACAATGACTCTAAGGCCAGGCACAGTGATCTCCAGAATGTTGCCTTCCAGTGAGTTGCCTGCCAGTAGTGAAAGCCTAAATGTAAACATCTTTCAAAAAGTGACTTTTAATGTACTGGTGCACAAGTCAATATGCTGGTAAGAAAGGAAAGGGATGGAAATGTGCTTTGGTCTTACTGGTGCAGTAATATTGACTCATAAGAATGTAGTAGAGTTTGAAAACTGAAATACCTGAGTTTATCTGGACAATAATGGGCTCTGCAGAGGCTCTTGTGGTTTCATAACCAGTGCTGACAAGCTTTGGAAAAAGACATTCTGGCTAAGTCATCATCCATGCCAAAACTGCACACTGTGGTTAGTTACTTCTGTCTTTCCAAATTAGATGAAGTAAGGACAGGGGGAGTCATAATTAGCAAAGGGGAGGAAAAAGGGCTTCATATTATCTTGGAAATCTTCTCCAAGTCACAGGGACTTTTGGGTGAAAATTGCTATCCCCGAAGGCAGATTTTTCAGAGCTCAAAAGCTGACATCACATTTCTGTTCAGAGACAAACTGTGTGAAACACAAAGGTCAGAAATATGTTTCCTATGATACTGATCTGCACAGATATCCTCTACTATTTCATAATTGTTATCAACAGTTTAGAAAGGGGGGGATAATAATACTGGTGAAAGTAGATGTTTGATCCTGAAGGATTAACCAAAAAAATCTGTCCTGGAAGGTTTTAGATTTTAAAGGCTTTAGTTGATCTTCCCTTCTCTCAGTTGAAGAGAATCCCTCAAACAACTCCTCTTCAAACTATGAGCTGATGTTTTTGAGCTAGCACCTGCTGTTCAAGTGGCTCACCAGATTCTGATCAAATGCTTATTCTAGTCAATCAGAGGAAAGCTGCAACCAATTAAATCAGTGCCTCTGTCAATGGGTAGCACCTGAGGATCTGGCTTGAAAAGAGGTTAAAAAGCTTTTTTGCGTTTGCTGCATCTGTGGAAGGTCTGTTCTTTGGGAGTTTCTGCTCTGAAGAGGCTTTGTCAGCAAGGGAAAACTGTGAGTGCTCTTTTTTAAATGCAAAGATTATTTTGGCTTTATGGCAAAAAGCATCTTGCTTTGTTGCACCATGTATGTATATATTCATTTGGGACCCTGGTAAAGAGTAGGTCTGTGATGAAAAGCAAGTGCACTTCAGGCTTCCCCTCTCTGCTTTTCAGAGATAAGGCTCTTCTACAAGGCTTTAGTAGCAGCATTCTTCCTTCTCTTCTTGATATCTTGCTAGCATGTTCTGTTCCTGAACTGCTTTTCCACACTGCCATGAGGTACCAAGTGATGCTAGCTCTGGGAATTGCTGGGCATACCCTCTGGTACATGGCTAGGATAATAAATAGGTTTACCAGGTCAGCTCTGACCTCTCATACTGCTGGAAATGTGAGAGTCCTGCTTCTCAGTGGAATGCAGAAGGATCACTTACAAGAGCACATTTTTAAGCCCACAAGTCTGAGTGGGTTTGAAAAGTGTGCAGCCGAGCTCTCTTGGTCCTAATGAAAACATGCATCTGGCAGCACTGGAATTCCTGCTCTAAAACAATCCCTCTTTTGGGGAGTTTTGACTTAATAACACTGTGGAACTTTTTCTCTCTGCTAGAATGCTCTTTTTTTTTTTCTCTCTTTTTTTTTTTTTTTGTAACCAGTGACCCATAATGTTGTATTTCTGGCTTATTTCTTGTTTCCTTTGTAGAGCATTTTGAGTATTTAAGGCATTTCATAGAGCTCAGCAATCAACCTCATTTGATCAATCATTTTTGTTTTAGCACCCTCCTCCTTGCTAACAGACAGCCCAATCACTCAGCATTGCCTGTATCATTATCTTTGTCTTCAACAGCCACTTATTATTTATTGCAAAGTAAATACAAATTATTTTACCAAACTTTTATCAGTGAAGATGTCATTCTACTACCTAGAAAAATACTCAGATTCACCTCCAACTTCTCCTTGGAGTCCTGCTTTTAGATATAATTATTCCTGTATATGATAATATTTCTGGTGATTTTCAGGAGGGAAGCTGACAGTACATTTTTCTACTCAGCAGGCTAAAGTAAAAAATATCCTTAGTTTTTGATCTGGGGAGAAGTAGCTATGACTGAGATGAGCTCTTCCTTGTAAGAGTGCCTGGCATTTGGATGCCTCTTCTGAGCAGCTCCTCCATGGGCAAAAGTAAAGGGGTGTCACCTTACTCATCTTTTTTATTATCTCAAGCATACACTTAGCCTGTCTGGTCTAACAGTGCACCTAAAGGCACTAGCCACAGATTCCATGCCAGCACTTGCTTTCCCAAGAGCTGTGAGACTGCTCCAGCTCCTGGAAATATGCTTTGGCTGCATTTCCAGATACCTTACAAGTCATGGCTAGGAGCATCCCAACTAGCAGAAGCAGGCAAACACTTCCCAATCCTGCAGACTGGGTTAACTTGGAATAAAAACATTACTTGGCTTTTAGCTCTGTGTATTTTTTATTATTAGATTTACTCTGTTGTACAGTAGTAAAGGCAGCTTTGTCTCTCTCTAAACCCTTGAGGAAGGCAGTATGAAGATATGATTGTTACAATAGGTTTCTTTTTTCTGTGTGTACGTCAGGAGAAGTCGATGTGATGGCAGATCTGGGGAAGTGGAAAGAGACAGAATAAGGTGTAATTGCTGGAGAGATTGATACCTAGTTACTGAAAAATTAAAAACCAGGTTTGGGAAGAGGAGATGGAAGCCCTGTTCTGGCCACACCTCCAATGTTGCTCTGTAAAGCAGAAAACCTAATTTAATCCTGTGTTTGATTTTAGATTTATTTTCTATAAAGACTAACTGCACTATTTTATGTTTTCTCTGTTCCATATGTGAGAAACTGAAGCTAAACTATTCCCTCTTGTACCTTTAAATAATTCACACTTGGCTCAGAGGGGAATACAGTAGATGTGCCAACGGTCCCTCTGCTTGCAGTAGAAATGTGCTCCAGAGCACTGGGAGATGGGGTGACTGCAGTGCCCGGGACTCTGCATGCTGCTGAAAGCCAGGCTGTTTGTCTCTGTCCAGGACTTTACAGTGGGCTCTGCTGTGGCTCCAGCCCTGCTTCTGTACTGGAGGGATGGGAGACCCCTTGTTCTCCCTGGACTGGCCCAGAAGTAGCACACCCAGGTAGCTGGTTCCTGTGTACCTGTGATGCACCCAGGCACAGCAGGGCCCCTGTGTGTGCACCTGAATCTTTCTTCACCCGTGGTATTTAAATGTCTTTCATCAGTTACCTCCATTGCACTCCGAGTATTGTCGTGTCTGCCTTTTCTTCTGCCCTCTCTTTCCCACGTCCCATTTTTCATGAGAGCAAATTCATCCCCTCCCTCTCTTGATCTTTTTTTTTTTTTCCATTTCATTTTTATATGATTTGCTTCTTATAATTTCTTTGCAGTACCTGCGGCAGCTGCTTTGCAGGTCCCCTGCTGTGCAAATCGCCCTTCACAGAGGAAGATCCTCTTGTCGGTGACTGACAAGAGGTGCCAGGAGCAGGCTAGGAGACTTTTAAAACCTGTGAGTTGGCAAATCAGCAGGTACCTGTGTGCAGTTCTGGCTACGCCCCCAGCATTAGCTCCTATCTGCTATCAAAGGGTTTGTAAGATCTGGCCCACAGGCAGAGTTTCAGGTTAAAAGGAACATGCTCCCAGTGTCTGGCTGTGTCTATCGGCTCGATTTTCTGTTTTGTTTTCAACATAATGGCACCAGTATTTATGTTCTTGGGGAGGTTTAGGGTTTGTGTTTGTTGGTGTTTCTTGTTTGGGTTTTATCTTGTTGGTTTTCTTTGGTTTGTTGTTTGGGGTTTTGTTGTTTGGTTTTTTTTTTGTTTACAGGGACTGTTTACAACAGCCTAAGCAGAGAAAATGTTCTTAGTACCAAGCAGCTCTTGTTTTTCTTCTCCAAAGAAATAGAGATGCCTTTCATATTTTCCAAGGCTGACAATGTTGAAGAGGCTAAAATACATCAAAGACTGAAGGAAAAGAGTAAAAGGGCCTGCTATAACTGGCAGTTTCTTTAGGGAAATATGTAGAATTTTAGATGAGACTGAGAATGCCCTGGATGGTCCTTTCTCCCTTTCTCCACATGCAGAACAAGGCAAAGGGTCCGGAGGAATTTGAAACTTGGTTTAGTTCCCAAACCATCTAAAAGAGGTCTTCAGATTGGTCCTAAGTGAAAGCACTTTGCAGAAGAAGGGGTAGCTTTCAGGCAAAACAACATGGGAATCAAATGCAGAATAAATAGCCTGAGTCAAGGGCACAGAATTGGGTCCACTGTGATCATTTGATCTGAGTGGCTTAAGGCTTTGCATGCTCCATACGTGCAACCCAGCTGTAAAATGCAGGAAATACAAGTAGCCATGCTCTGATGTTTCCCCATCTGTTCCCAATAGTTAATAATTTGCTCTCTTCTCTGAGCATATTAAATTTATTTATAAATTTAAAAAATATGGTTTATTTCATATAATGAGCTTAAAGCTATAATGGCCTTTTTGCTCCAAATTGCTCAAAGCACCCTCCTTTGCTAGATGGAGGGTATTAATTTTTCTGGAGGAATTTATGTCTAAGGTACAGATGGACAAGATGCACTTTCTAGCACACCAGTTTTTTGCTTTGCTGTTGTGCCTGTGTTTCTATTCTCTAGAGCTTCTGTGTGGGGAGTGTTTTGGAAGACCTGAATTCTTTTTTGCCTTGCTCTAAAGATGATGGAGAATAAGTAAACCCTGGTGCTCAGAGCTAAGACTGGTGCTTTACTAACTGGAAAAAAAACCCCTTTCCTTTTGAAGACCTTGCTAAGAAACATCCCCAACATGTTGAAATCAGTAAGAATTTATCAGTTGAGCTGAACAGCACGAAACATGACTAAATGGCACTTCAGTTAGGAACAGCTTTTAGAGCATTTAGGGAAAGCTTGTTTTCATACATGAGGCTGTAAATGCTAGGGGTAGAACAAACAGAATCTCAACATCCACACAGCCAAAAAGGGGCAGAGGAAGATCTGCCAGCAGCCCATTTTAGCTAGTGCTGTGCTCATGCTCATTCTGTGACTGGCTCCAGACTGCATGCCCTAGAATGCTGCACTGAGAAATGCTGACCTAAATACTTTGCTGGCCTCTGTGCTTTGTAACTTTGGTTTCTATAAGGCAGTCTCAAATATTTTTATTCTGTAGTGGTTATAATTTTGAGGATGTTTCAAAGAGAAATTTAAATATTTGAAACAAAAATAGACCCCAGGCTGCCTCCTGCACCTGCTTATATTTATGTAGCAGTCCAGTGGAATGAATAAAAATGCTATATATGTAAAGATTGAATCTGCTCCAAAATGGGTTGTTTATCACATAAAGATACAATTCAGAAAGGCAAAGAGGTTTTTAATTTAATATTTTGTGTAGTTACTAGTTAAAATGCATGGATTGATTCACCATGCTTTTTTCTCACAGCAAACTGAAGATAGAAACAGGACCTTGTTAGATGGGTGGGAATAGACTGTGTAAGTAAAAGAATCCTTTCTAGGTTTTGTTTTGGATTCATTTGCCCTCTTTCAAGATAATTTTATTTAAAAATGGCTGAGAAGTTCTTGTGGTTATAAACTATCATTAACTTACTCTCACCAAGATTCTTAACTTCTAAAGTGACCAGTTTCCCACCTGAACTGAAATTAGGAACTTAAGTAATTCTATGTTCTTCCTGATTATTGTAAGATGCTAAATTTGATATTGGAGTATTTCTTAAGAAATTAATTATAATGGTCAGAGTAAAATCAGTTGCAATCAACATGAAGAATAAGTCTCTTAGAACAAGTCTAAGCTCATTCTCAGAGAAAATGAAAAGTCTGGCTAAGGAAAGTAACCACATAAGGACTATAGGCTTTTGTAAATCTTACGACTGTTATGTAAATAACTATGTAATGTTTTTCACATAGACAAACTGTAATAATGTACTGGATGATGGACTTGTCTTACAATAGCTGTCAAAAGCCATTTGCATCACACAGCCAAGTTTCAGGGATGGCATCTATGTGCTCTCTCCTGCGCTTTTCTGGGGAGAGCCTTATGGGACAAGGATTCCATCTCCCAGCTTGTGCAGTGTTTTTCATGGTAATTGAGTCTTACTCCTCATTTGTGGGCAGCACTAAGCAAATCTGTTGGTCCACCTCGTTACCTTGTGTCTCTTGAGGATTAAAAACAGGCTTAACTTCAGTGAAATTCAAGTGTTGAAGATACTAAAACCAGTATGATTCATTCAATTGGAACTATGTTGTTACAAAATACTTACTGCAGAAGTTGTGATAATCCCCCAGTATATCCTGAACATCCCCAAACTATGCTATGCTGTGGCCTCTTAAACCCTTAAGTGTGTGTCTGTGTAAAGGCTCTTGGGAATGTTAATTCACAGCTACAGTTCATTCAAATGAATTTTCCTGAGGTTTCCTGTTTAGGAAAACCTAAATTTATTACAAGAGGTCTGGCTAAAGGCCCTGAAATGAAACTTGTTACAAGAATAAGGATTTCTGTGACATTCCTGTTACAAGCCCTCACCACTAATATTTTCCTTTGAATTCCCTGCCTCTATATCCTGAAAATAACACAGGTAAATCCCTAGTCTTTTATATATATATATTGAAAAGCCTACTAAGGGAAAGAAATACCATAATAAATGACCAAGTGTAAAAAGGTAGTTTGGCTTAGTGCTTCTCAGAAGTCATACAACAACATGAAAATTGACTGATTCCCCTGGAAAAACACAAATACATGTCACTGCAGCAACTCCTCAGTAAGTTTCTGTAAATTTAATCTAGTTTCTGGACTAGCTCTGTGGAATGGTTTTCACATATATTACTGAAGGAAGGAGACATTACCTGAATGGATAATAACAACAATTGCACTATGCAGATGGTACAGAGATCTAGGATCTAATTTCTGCCATGCTTCCAAACGTGACTTTTCAGCTGCCTTTATGTTTTCTATGTGAGCATAGCAAAGCCAACTTTGGAAATCTCCCAGCCTTCCCTGTAAGTTTTAAACAAGCTCTAAGTAAACCTCTCAGGTTTTTGTTTGTTGGTTTTCTTTTGACAAATATAAGTTGGTAATATTCTTGGAGCTGCCTAAAATATTTTGACATGGAGCTGCAGCAAGGTTTTTTGCTTGAAAAAATTCATTTTCAAGTAGAAAATCCCTGTAGTTTGTAGGGGATTAGGAAGTTTCCAGTCAGATTTTTCTTAGAAGAAAATAACATGAAAAGAGTAATTATTTTCTTGCTAAATATGAGTAAAGATTGACATTAAATTTTTGATCTGCAGTACAGCTTTCAGAAAGCAATTCTGGCACACTACAATACCTGAGACATGCATCTTACATTAGTCTCCTTCACTTATTTTTTCACTTATTTTTTCTTATTTCTGTCTGTTCTTATTTTTCTTTTTTTCTGTGCACTTGCCTAAATTTTAATTCTGTCAGCATTTCATTTTTTAAAATTCATGCCTTCTTCTCCCATAATTTTAAAGCTCTCTAGATTTGTTTGACTACTTTTTTTTTTTTTCTTGTCTTTATCCTCTTTCTTTCATTTCTTTCATCTATTTTTTGCATAAGCTCCTTTTTCAAGAATTCTGCAGTTTCTCATATGCTTCTCTTCCCCAGTGGAAGAATGATAGTCAAGGTAGCCAGGAGGCTTCTTCTCTTTTGGTAGTTGCACAGGTGTATTGGGCTGGTGTGGCAAGGTGTAGGAAGCAGGGTGGGGTGGCTGCTGTGAGAAGCTGCTGAAGCTTCCTCAGTGCCAGCTCCAGGTTGGATCTGCTGCTAGCCAAGGCTGAGCCCATCAGTGATGGAGGTACTGCCTCCAGGAAAACATACTGAAGAAGGTGGGGGAAAAGCCTGTGCAACTCTGGCCAGAGGGAGGAGTGACAATGTGTGAAACAATTCTGCAGACACCAAGGTCACTGAAGAAAAGGGGATGGGGTGCTCCAGGCACTGGAGAAAAGATTTCCCACTGCCCATGGTGAAAGACCATGGTAAAGCAGGTTGTTCCCTGCAGCCCATGGAGGTTAGTGGTAGAGCAGATGCCCATGGAGTACCCTGTGCCAGGGCAAAGGAGGCTGTGACCCTTGCTGGAGCGAGGCTTCTGGAGGACCGTGTGGTCCTGTGGAGAGAGGAGCCCTCCTGGAGCAGGTTTTCTGGCAGGACTTATGACCCCAGAGGGGACCCACATCAAAGCAATCCATTCCTGAAGGGTTGCACCCCATGGGAGGGATCCACCCTGGAGCAGTTTGTGAAGAACTGTGGCCTGTGGGAAGGACTCCTGTTGGAGAAGTTTGTGGAGGACTGTCTCCTGTGGAAGGAATGCCCCTGGAGCAGAAGAGTGTGGGGAGTCCCCTTCCCGAGGAGGAAGGAGCAGCAGAGATGCTGTGTGATGAGCTGACTGCAACCCCTGCTCCCTGCCCTGCTACAGAGGAGGAGCTAGGGAAAACTGGGAGGAAAGTTAAGTCTAGGAAGAAGGAGGGTGTTTTAAAATGTAGTTTTTATTTCATTATTGACCCCCAAGCCCTTCATGAGATCTTTCCTGTGCCCAGCTGAGGAGGGATAGAGCAGATTGGGTTGCCTCCTCACTTGGGAAAGGAGGTGCTGATGGATGGGATCTGGAGTATCAAGTAGCTAGCAGAACTGGAGAGATGTGGAGGAGCTGGAAGTCAAGGGATAAACCAACCTGTGGACATCAAAAACATTTAGCTGCTTGGGTGAGGATGGGGTTAAGTGCATTGGCAGCTGTTTCAGTAGCCTCCTGTCTTCATTCCCTGAAGAACACTTTTGTTATTGCCATTTCCTTCTTAATTTTCAGGTTCTCTTTTCTCCCTGATGCATCTCTGACAGTCAGTTTTGCTGTGTTGGTATGGAAATTACCCATACATTTTCTTCCACAGTGTCAGGGCTCTCTTGATATGCCCTGGAAAGTTTTGACAAATAAAATAGAGCTAAATATTAAATGAAAGCCTGTGTCTTCCTAAGGTGGCCCTAAACCACAACACTGAAACATTGAAAAGCAACCCTTTTTTTTTTTTTTTTTTCTTCTCCCCACACCCAGCAGTTTAGAGCTTCCACTTTCAGTATTTTGAGACAACAAACCTTAAAGTCAAACTTAAACCTGTGGAATGATATAAACAGCTTCTGTTGCTGAAATTATTTTTGTGAGTTTCTAGCTCTGTCAGGAATTTGCTGCTAAATGCCCTTTCCATCACTTTACTTCGAGATTAGTAAAAATAGGCCAGAAATGTATCCTGCTATTCTGGAGACTTCACTGCTTCTTGCATGAAATGGACAGCTCCTGTGCAAAAAGCCCACAGAATGAGCTCGATTACTTTGGCTACAGGAGCCACAGTTTGGCTGGGGGTGATCTGCAGGGTGCACTGGTGAGCACTGGTGAGCACAGCCCCGTGTCTCTCCCTCGGTCACCAAGGTGATCACGGAGGAAACAGAATGCTAGCATTAATTGACTCCCGTGCTAATTACTGCACTCTTGACTCTCAGAAAGTGGCAGTTAATCCAGACAGAATCAGAAGCCATTTGTGTGTTTCTGGTGGTTAAGGTCGCTGCAGTGAGGTGGGTGCAGGTATCAGTCTTTAGAACACCTGAGAGGGTGTGAGGGCCACTTTGCAGGTTGGGCCACATTCAGGCTGCTGCTAATTGGTGCTTCAGCCCAGTGAAGCTACTGGTGATAGCAGCTGCCTCAGGGTGTCTGGCTGTTTATGTAGCTCCACTCTCCCCGAGGCTACTTCCCTGGCTTAATCCATGCCCTATCCAGCCTAGAGATGCATTTCTTTTTCTTATTTAAGATTCCACGGACCCTTCATATTAATATTACTATAAAGAGGAAACAGCCCCAGGAGAAAGAGGAGAGTTTCTGTTCTGGTGAGGCATCAGAGTCATTCTTCCCTAATAATGACAGGGAACAGCAGGATGGGTAAAAATCAATGACTTGAATAAAAAAAAGTCCAATTAATTTTTTTTTAAGCTTAAAAGGTTTTTCTTGAGGAGAAAAAAACCCACCCTATTTAAAATTTTTAAATCTATATTAAGTGCAGTTTATTCTGATATATTAAATCATTAAAAGTTTAAAGAAAAACATCCCAAAGCATGTGTTGCTGGCAAGGTTTTCACAATGTGCCAGTGAGTCACTACTCATTAGCAGTGAAAATAGTTCTTTTGGGTTTCATTTACTCAGTTTCATTCTGTGACTAAAGTCAAGACGAAGTAAATTGAGATTATTTGTTTTCACTGTGTAATCTTACTTCGCTAAAAATATAGCAATTTTTTCCCCTTGGAATTAAATGTATCAGTTTTGCCCTATCTGTCACTCAGCACTGAGTCTCTGAAAAAGTAGGGTGCCTAATTTCCTCTACCACCTATGGTTAAAAATGAAGTATAGGATGAGCACTACTAGGTTTAAAATCTTAAATTACATGATAATCAAAACCATTGCAAGTCACTAGTAACACTTCCTGTGTTGATTAAAATAGTTTGTTTGAAAATCAAAATATATTTTGATAGCTCTGTATTTTTCCCCTTGAGAACACTTGCATTAATTTGTATGTAGGAATATTTATCTGTATTCTACTTTTTTGTCATTATTACCTACCACAGTTGCGTGGCTGAATGTGTGTAGCTAGAAAACTGTGCACAGATGTAATAAAATGGCCATGCTTGGTCATAATGCAACATGTTTTAAAAGTTAACAGCCTGAGATAATCAGTCTTTAGGAGAATAACTGAGAAGTGTTGATGCAAAACAAGAGGAAAAATGAACCAAAGCCTTCTGCTTTCTGACTTAAAGGTCTTGATTCTCTATCAGGTTGTTCTATCACAGGTCTAGCTCATCAGGGTTTAACATGCAATGGAGCAAGCACTTGAGACAGCACACGGTATCCACGGGAAAATCAGTGCTACCCTCTCTTGGCCTGGCTGGGTCAGGCTGCAAAGGCCAGAGCAGGTTGTGAAGAGTGGGAGGAGGCTATGTAGGAACGATCCTGCTCTTTGATCTGTCTGCTTGTTTCTTTATCCACTCGGAGAGCTGAGGCTGCCTCTCCTACCTTAGCTGACTGCCCATCTATTTGCATCTGACCACTATCTGAATTGGAGGAAACATACAAGCAGCCCCTGCACGTGAGGCACTCACTGGACAGTGAATCTGCAGAAGCACTTTAGGATTTGGAAGAGGAATTTGCTTGGCTGAGCAAAATTAACATCTTGTCACTTGTTTGGGACTGATCTCAGTGCTCATATGCTTCATTTGATCCATGGAGTTTATCCCAGTTGTTTTCAGTGTGAGTAAACAAACTC
The DNA here is from genome assembly GCA_025447755.1 of Corythornis vintsioides. Lineage (NCBI taxonomy): Eukaryota > Metazoa > Chordata > Aves > Coraciiformes > Alcedinidae > Corythornis > Corythornis vintsioides. The sequence continues at coordinate 34,733 of JAOEGS010000226.1, forward strand.
ATCCATGGGTTTAGGGCTTGAAATTGCTAACTGCATTCAGTCCTCACTGGAATGGGGGCCTTTGCACCAGGAGGCAAAATTCACTTTGAAATTTTGAATTTTATTCTGGCAGAGGCTGAAAAAAATAAACTGTCATCCAGCACTGAAGGGTAAAGAGCTAATCTGCATTTGGATTCTGGGTTTTTAACAGCACTGTATCAGGGTGTGAGAAGCTGGATGATACTTGTTCAGCCTGTGCAGTGTGTTGGAGGGGGGGGAAAGCAAATACAGTTGCACAAAGGAATGAAGCTCCACATTTGCATATGCAGTTATTGCATGATTTACCCCCATATAGATTATTGATGGGAGCAATATTTCTACTTACTCATCAATATCCTGTGTTGTTTCTTTTGTAAAAGCTTTTTTCTCCCCTCCCATCCCCCTGTTGTCTTTGTGCCTAGTATTTTTCCACACTTTATTTCCTAAAAGACTAGCAGGTTTGACGATGCATTGTGATTTCTTTTCTACAGGGCTTTATGAAGGAAGCTGGAGGCAGTTCTCATTAGTCTCACTGACATCTTTTATCACTTATCAGAGGAACAAGCAAACGGAGAGCAATTCCTTTGATCATGGCAAAAGTAGAAAGAGTATTAAAAACCCTATGAAGATTCACTAAGTAGAAAGTGGAAAAGACAGTCTGTGGCATGTTTCAAAGGAGTAACATGATTTAAAGTTGCCAGATTTGCTTGTATATATTAAAGAATTGTTAATGATGCTACATTTTACATGCATCCTTAGGTTTTTGTTTTTTTCAAAAGAAATAGGCAAAGGAGTTCTTGGGTAGAATGGATGGATTAGATCAATTGGAAAATATCTCTAAAAGGTGAGCTGTGTCAGAGAGGAGTTCTGTGATTCAGTGAAAATTCTTGAAAATAAAAATAAGGTTGTAATGGTGGCACAATGGGTTGAAGAAGAAACCTGCTCTCATGGGAGAATGTTAAGAAATCTTAAGAATTCCTTTTCTTTTGGAGGTATTCTGTGGCGAATCAATGTATGTTTGTGAAGGCTGCATATAGGAACTGCAATGCTTGCAATTACCCATCCATACCTGACTGCCTAAGTCTGACCTCAGAGTGCCACTGCTTCTTCATTCTATGGAAAAATAAGATTTTTCTCAGTTGTTCCAAGTATTGATTCACCTAGCAGGATGCCCTTGGCGTGTGTCTTGCATTATTACTGACAGGGTATGGATAAAAAGAGAATATACCCTCTTACCCACAGCTGCTGAGTGTTAGACAGTCTAGCTCCACTCGTGCTTTTCTGTGTGGCTGCAGCTCAGTTATCCACTGCTTACAAACCCTGTCTGCATTTCTGTGTGCTCAGCTCGTAACCCAAAGCAGCAAATTTGAATTGCCCTTGAAGGCCCTTCTCTTAACCTGTGAAATGAGAGACCACAACTATCTGGGCATTTTCTCCCAGCATAGACTCTGTGCCAGCCTTGTCCCTGCAGTGTTTTTTGCTACCATAGCTAATTTTTAACTATGTTGAATTTGATTTGGATATGATGCAATGTGGTACATTTCTATGGCACCTTTTATGCAAGCATCCCCAGAGCACTTTCTGATGGAGCTAAAATTAGCTCTGAACTGAATAGAAATTCCTAAAAGATTCATTAAAAAAAAAAAAAAAAAAGAGATGTAAAGAGAAGGTACAGATGTGTGCACTCAGTTCAAAGTTACAACAGGCAGGGGGGCAAGTTCTTCTTTCTTACACCTCTGTTACTTAGAGTAACAGAGGAGGAACTAATGCAGCTTTGTAACAGGCTTAGACTGATTCTCCACGTAGTGCAATGCACTGCTCTAACAATGCTGATCAGAATGAATTGCATGAATCCTGTGACTGACCTGGAGGTGCCAGGTGAAGCAGTAGAGAGGTGGGTTATCTGGTCTCCCTTTATGTCAGCATTGTTCCAAGGCTTGCTGCTTCTGATAAGAAAGGGGAAAACCCCACAGTTTTCTGTGACACGTGGCCTCGGTCTTCCATGAGGAAGACAGTGGGAGAAATAAGCAAAGAGCTTTGAGGGGTAAGAATCATGGATCCAAAATGACACATCTTTTTTTGCTAGAGCAAGTGACTTGGAGATAAAGCAAACCCCTGTTGGTTTCTCAGGGGGGAAAAAAAAATTGTTACCCAGAAGTTCTCAGGAGGGACAGGCTGACACAGGGTGACATGCTGAGCAAGGAGGCTGAGAGTTACATCTTTCCTTAGATCTAGAGATCTTAATGAAAATCAGACTAAAATACTTTCTACTTTCATCATAGAAAGACTTTCATTTGATCATTTTCTTTTAAAGAAATGTTTCTTTAAGGCAGTAATTTGATCATCACCATTGCTTGTTCATGGAAGAGAACTGTAGGGCCTGAAGATGCAGCAAACCTGCTGAGAAAATGAGAAGAGAGATGGCTGCCTGAGCTGGGTTATAATGTCTGAAGTAGCAAGAAGGGAATTGAACATAGTTTATAACTATAAAAAGATCTTTCATTGCAAGATCTTTAATGGTTGTGCATGTTTAACAGCTCTGCCTGTCCAAAGGTGGTAGTTGGGCTGGTGAAAGTCCCACCTCTGTGGCTTGTCCTGGCTGTTGTCAGAACAGTGAGAGCACCAGGGATAACCTCTAATCATGGCAACTGATTGACCAGCACAGATGATTGAGGATCATCTGCAAAAGGCAATAAAACCTTAAATGGCAGTGAACAAAAAGAGAAATTCTACAGCTACGTGGTTAAGCAAGACAGTATTTGAAGTTGGGCATTTGTTACAAAGAACAATGAAAAACATCTTTAGAGGAAAGTCAGATTTTTAAATACAACTGTGCAAGACCTAAACTTTTCTAACCATAGCTCATAGATGAAGCAAGTTTGAATTTCTGTGCAGATGAGCCTTGCTGTATGGGAAGGCTGCTGAGCTGTGCTGCAGTATGGCAGGAAGCCTCTGTGTCTGACATTCATTTTAGGCTGAGCTGCTCAGATCTCTGAGGCTGTATGTGCTTTTGTGAAATAAAGAACTTGACCAAAAGAGGAAGACAAGACGTGGAGAGGGTGTACATTCAGGCTGTGGTATTCAGTCAGTAAACCCCATCTGGGCCTGAGGAAAGACCATCAGGGTAGGTCAATTAGGAAGTTAAGGGTACCTCTGAAACCTGTCCTGATGCAGCCAGTCCTTTATACTGTGGTGAATCAGTAGTCAAATGTGGCAAGAGTAAGGCGAGAGAAGGTCTCTCAAGTACTTTGTTTCCAATGTAGATACTTTTCTGTAGCTAGTAAATCCAGCTAATTTGCTCCAAATACATTTGCAGTGTCTGAGGCAGAGAAAATGGTGTGGGAGGAATGAGCAGAGAGGTGTGTGGGGCCACACAGTGATGTTGTGAAACAGATGGGTAATAGTAGCTATAAAGACATCCAGGGGAAAGACTGAACCTCTGGACTGACACAATCTGCCCAGCTCTGCTGTGTGTTTCCATGGCTGTGATTAGCTGTGTGATTGCTCTTTCTCTTGGTATGCCACTTGTTGCTGTTAATTGTGTTTCCTGCTCCCTCACCCTCTCTGCTGTGTCAGTGGCACACTGCAGGCTGGCAGAAATAGGGAAAATGTGCTGAGGTCAGATCAAGGGTGTCCCTTCCAGTGCCTTCATGCTCTGCCTCAACTTAGTTATTGAAGGGTTTTGGGGTGGCAGCAGCAACAAAGGCTGTTTCAGTTCTCTGCCTTCCCAAAAGGAAATGAATTCCTTTCCTATACAAGAGATTTATATGGCAAATTAGGTCAGTTATCATTAAGCTACTGCACAGCAGGACAAATCGTAATTTTAAATACATTTAAAATGCAAGTACGTTTAAAATATATTCTGATGCAGTACAAATCAAGCCTCTTACACTTGCTGTGTGGACCAGTCAGATGAACATGGAGCATACTAATGAAGGAATAAGTTAATTAGGTTTAGTGCTGCTTGTGAAGACTATGTAAGTTAAACCACTGATTTATGCTTACTTGCAAACAATATCCTCACTGCTGTCTCCTCAGGATAAGAAAAACATAAATGCATAAACTAAAACCAGTCCTTCCTGTCAGTCTGAGTTTGCTTTTACCTTAAAAATCTGCATTGCTCTGTTCTCCAGAGGAGGAGAAATGAACAGAAACTTAAGCCTTTCCTTTCTCAAAGTTTCCCAACATCAGTCCTAAAAATGCAGCCATCTGTTATGCAACTGACAAACCATTTGTTTGCATCTTCCTGGGTTTCTTTTCTCTCTTCATGATTCACAAATAACAAACTTTTCTTGTCTGTGCCTTTCTTGAGTCCCCTCTCTTGACTGTCACAGTTTAGCTTCACGGCAGACTTCCTAATCTCACGGGCACCAGAGGCCTCTGCCAAGGTTTATGCAGATTCAAAGCCTGGATTAATCTGGGCTGGTATTTATAAGATGTTGTGACCATAGGAAGCAGGATACAGGCACTGGATATTGTTACTGACTCCGGGGAAGTTCCCCCCTGCTAACTCAGCACACAGTTAAGCTGTGTTCCTGGAGCTGAGGTGCAGTGACAGAAGCAACCAAATCCATGTCTCGTCTTCTGAGATTGTATCTCTCCCCCTGTCCTTTCTGTGTCTGTTTTGTTTTGTTGGGGTTTTTTTCTTCCAAGATTTCTGGAATAAACTGAATAAGAAGGAGGGGAGACCCCCTTCAAAGGTTTCACCTCCTGAGATTATTTTTTTCAAAGACTTTGGCATAATCTGCCTGAGTTTTGCTGCTACAGACTGCCTGGTTCCCTCATGCTGTTTCCTTAGCACTTTTAAAAGCCAGCAGTTTCTGCAGGAATCTTATGGGGAAAAAGATAAATTAAAAAAAAAAAAAAAAAAAAAAAAAGAGAAAAAGAAAAATTGATGCAGGAGGGGAGGCTGCTTTCAAGTTCAGGTCTGCAGCTAGCACTCAGTGTGGGGAGAGGCCAGTCTCCAAATCCAGGCCATACCAGCACCTTGATAAATTCACTGGTGCAACTTGGGTACCTGGAGGCCTGTGTGGGCCAGATCTACCGTGTTCTTCAGGGGCAAAGTGTTTTGATGTTTTGCTGCTTAAAGCACAGATGGAGACAACTGGCAACTGCAGCCCATGTGTGGTCATCACACCTTCCCTTTCATTTTGTCAACCAGGGGACAAAGCTCAAGCCCAAATGTGTGTATGGTGTTTGTAGTATTTTTATACCTTTCTATAATTCAATTAATGGAGCTTTACAATATTTTATAGTAGTTGGACTCAACCCAGGATCTGCTCACACTTTTGAGTGTGGCTATCTGAAATGGAGTCAATGAACTTTCCCTGATGCTGTTCAGAAGGCATTATGGGTCCATTTATTTTTATTTCCCTCCCCCCATTATTTGATAGTTCTTTTAAGAGTTGTGAGTTTTACTTAGTTCCTTTTGATCAGAAGGAAAAGGTACTGTAGGAACTGAGATGCTGCAGTGACTCTGGCTTTGAACTCACCAGGTCTAAAAGCCTGCAAGAACATTTTCTCTTTCAGCTTTCTAGCCTGCTCACAGAGCTGGCTGATAAAGGGGTATGTTAAATTGTCCTGAAGGACAGCTGGAAAGCTAGCTTCAGTCTGAGCTCACAATGGCATTGAGATATATGATTGAGTTTAATCATATTAAAATTTAAATGTTAGACTTTAAAGTAGATTTAAAAAAAAAAAAAGTTTCTTTTCCATTCACTTCAGCTTGAGGTGTTCTGAGCTCCTGCAAATGCTGCAGCTCCATCTAGTGGCACCGCAGCCGCTTGTCCAGGTGAAGGAAAACCCTTCAGAAACTAATGGAGGAAAAAAGTGTGTGGGGGATTTAAATTCTGTATTTTCAGAAAAATTCTTCAAGGTTTCCTTTCGGTTATCAGGGTCTAGTGCTGTCTGGAATGAGATAATATTTAATGTAGAGAGATTAGTATATGAAAGTCCATCCAATCTATATCTCTTGAGTATTTTTCTTGCCTGAAAAATCACAGACTTGCAAGATAGTATGTTTAAAACTATGCATGTATATACATATAATCATGTGGTACTTGTAAAAATGGCTTTGATACAAATGTCTTAAAGCACTTTGGCAAACATTTACTAAACATCAGAGCATTGAAATTTGTTTATCCACTTGTCAATCCATCTGCCCATCCACCCATCCATTCTATATAGAGATAATGCTTATATAGACAGGAGACCTTATACTGCTCTGTTACATTATAACTTAATTTATTGCAGTGTAGTTACTCTCAACTCGCTGGCTTGACATGAAAATTAGTGTCTTGTGTATCTGTATGTAGAGCTATATCCTCACAAAGTGTGATGAACATATGTTGTAATGTGATCTTAATGTAAATAGGTTGGTTCTTTGGGGTTCTCACCTCATCCAGATGGGAATTGACATTAAGTATTTTACACCATTACAACTGTGTTTGGTTTTTCAACACATCTTGCTCCTGCCTTTGATCTAATCAGAAAAAAAAACATTCTTGATTTGATTTGCTCAGCTGCTGTCTGAGCCACAAAACCTAGATTTCATCCTGTGTCCTGAACTCGACTCCCATGCTGCTTGTACAGATCTGTTGAATTCCATAAATGTATTTAGTCTTATTAAGATTCAGGAAAGCAAGTATTATCCTCCAGTGATGCAGCAGATAACAGGAGTTAATAAGAAGTATGTGATAAAGATCACAGCATTCCCTGTAAACAAGATGCTGCATTGCACAGAGAGCATCTTGTCTGCATATGTTTCATAAGTAACTAGCCATCCTCATGGGCTTCTTTAGTTATTTTAGAAAGTTGTGTAAACAGTATTATCTACTTAGTGCCCCAAATGATATGATAATTGATATGGAAATGGGGCAAAGCTCAATAGATCGGAGTACAGCTCTCCATGGACCCTTGGAGCGGATCTGCCCAGATTTTATTTAAATTTCCTTCTAGCTTGTGTGTATGCAGCTTGTGATTCCTTAGACATGCTGGACAGATGTTGATCAGACAACATTTTATTTTTCTGATTTAATTTTATTTTTTTTTCTGGAAAGAAATGTAATGGGATTTACAGTTGGATTGTTGCCTGTTGCAGGTGTAGCTGCCAAGGTACCGATGACCCTGCGAGGAGTAAGATGATGCTGAAAAGCTCCAGTACATTGTGTGGTGTGCTGATGGTGAGAAAAGTGAGTAACAACACTTTGCTACCATATATGAAACTCTGTAGTGGTTCTGTGACTTTTGTTTAGCCTACAAGAACAGTGGAAAGAACTCCTGGAGTTCTAAGAAATTCTTAAACCTGCAAAAAGGTATTTGAAAATATTTTTCTGTTCCTTCTTGTGGAAGATACTGAAGCTCTGAAATTTCTCTGTGTTCTGTAAATTTCCTACATAAGGCCTTCTGCTTTGTTATTTTTATGAAGTAGTGGATAAAATGCTTTCCCTATTCAACCACTTATTAGTTCTTTAAATATATGACTGTTTTCCCTTCCGTGGACATCACATGCACTTTGCTCAGGTGAAAGGTGTCAGGCAGAGACTGAGCTGTGGTGTGCTTGGCCCTGCAAGGTGAAATTGAGGATGTGCAACTGGGACGTCTTTCTGCTTTGCAAAGCTGTGAAGCCACTTCTGCTTAATTATTTCTCCAGTTGCTTAGGGTGGACTCCAGACCACTGTATTAGACTCTGGGAAAAATAATTTATTTGTACCACAATTCCCTCAGCTGTAAAATGGGGAAAATGATACACACTGGAATGTCCTGATAAAATGTAAGGAAAACATGGCTTTATAGAAGAGGGAAAAGCAATATTGATATTCCAAAGAAAACTGAGCTTTGATTAGATTTGATCAAGGTCACTCAGTAGGCTTGTCATGTTGCCAAGAGCAGAACCTGGGTCTCCAGACATTGTCTGTTGATTCCAGCTGCCTTCCAGGTACAGAGAATGGCTGATGAATGTATATAATGCAAACAGGACAAATGCCAGCAACTGCTCATTTCCATTTATTTTATTAAACCAAAGAAGTTTTTTTGGTAAAAGCACACAGTGTTTTGGGAGATGGGAAATGGATGAAGTGGAGTTATTTATAAAACAAGCCTTTGTCACTCAGATATTGTACAGCAATGTAGAGTGGAAGTAGAATGGCTGTCTGAAAGCAGGAACCACCTGCTTGCCTCATGTATGTTCCATTCTTGTGTACATGGTGGTGGCAAAGCTTTCTCCTTCCAAAACAGCTTCACTGCTACAGTGAGTTCACGTTTGCTGGCCTGGAACCTGGAGAGGTGGGATGTGTGGGGACTGTGCAAAGGCCATGCAGAGTGCACAGGATTTTAGTAATTGTTTCTCCGGTGGCTTTTGTACAAGAGTTAAGGAAGGACAATATATATCCAAAAAAAGGAGATGTGGGTAGAAGTGTTAGCCATTTCCTTTTTGAGCTGCTCTTAAAACATTATTCACAGAAAAAGCAAGATATGGTGGCAAGATGAAAAATCCAGGACAGATTCAGTTCATGAATGGGAGCTCTACAGCCACTGCTGTAACCCTGCACTGAATGACATTAATGGGGAGAGTAATCTCCTCTGACTTGCTGCAGATCTGCCCTGCCTGGATACACCTTTTTAACATCACATGTAGGGGGGAGGGCACCAGCCCTTGTAGGTTGTCATTCCAAGTGGAAGATAGAGGGGTCTGTATGGGAGCAGGAATGCCATTACTTTTTAGTTCAGTAACACACAACTGCTGAATACTCACTTTGCTGTAAAAATCAAGTGAAAATGTATATGCAGAAATTGACTTCTGAAATGTGAATAAATGAAAACAGAATTCTTTTGGCAGGTTCAACCTGTCCCTGAGAGTACACAGCTAAGAATTCAGAACTGGCTGATTGCCTCTGGAGCTCGTGAGCCAGCATGGTCTCACTACAGTCCAATGCAATAAATAGGTATTTTTGTCACTATAGTCCACAAGGAAAGTAAGGCCTGAATCTAAAATAAGATTGCATTAGTACGAAACTATGCCATCAAAAATAAGCACCCAGGTTTGGCATCTACCACTTATAAGTTCTCTTTCCATATCTTTGAGAAATTAAAAGGCTTTTATAAATAAAAATAGTCCTATTCCTTAAATGATGGAGTTAACTAACTTGTCAAATTTA
>JAOEGS010000229.1:629-42466 GCA_025447755.1 Corythornis vintsioides
AGCCAAACCCCCGGGGGAGATGTTTGTGTTCGTGGCCACTTTAGGGGCGTGGGATGAATTGTGATTTGGGGCGGTGTTCTTTTCTTCTCTTTCTTTTTTTTTTTCTTTTTTTTCTTTTTTTTCTTTTTTTTTCTTTTTTTTTTAGTTGTTCTTCCTGCCTTCATTTTTATTTTTTCAAGCTTTTCTGAGGCAGCCAGAGCGAGAGTCTGACAACAACCCACCCATTGACAGAGCAGGGAAGACATGATGGGGGTGTGTTACTCACTACGATCTGTGGCGTTGCGTTCCCCCGGTTCTTGTCTGGCATCACTTGTTAGCTTCGTCCTTGCGCCAGCAGGAAAATTCCTAGGTCCTCTGTAGCAGGAGCACGTTACTTGGTTTTGGGAAGGCTGGTTCTGTCTCCTCTCCTGCAGGCTGGTTGACAGCTGTGCAGTGGGTGAGCGTATCTCTGTTTATGTTTTGCCCCTTTAAAGAGCACTTGCTTTGTTTTTCCGTCACTGGCGATATTAAAGCTTATTAAAATGCTCATGAAAATATATTTTTTTTCTGGTGTTTTTCTGGCTTGGTGTGGGTGTTTTCTGCTGTGTGCCATGCAGTGGAGCTAGTGGCTCACAGCTGAGCTGAAGTAATCCCTGGCTGCAGAGTTTTGTCTCTGGCGGGCTGTGGCACAGGAGGAAGGGGCTGGTGTTGGTGTCGAAGTGCTGCCAACCTCACCAGTACAACACCGTGTGTTTATTTCACGTGGCTCACCAGCATCCCTTCTGTGTAATTCTGCTGCCTCAAAGGCTGTGGTTAAGGGTGCTGGTGCAGTAGACCAGGCTCGGGAGCAGTGGGTGGGTGTCAGAAATGACTGTGATCTGGCGAAGCGCCCTGGCCACAGAGCCACAGCTCGGGGTGGTCTAGGGGGGCACCCAGCTTTGCCTTCTTTTCCCTTTTTTTGCAAAGACCACATGGAGTTGGTTGGAGATTTTTAATTCCAGTTGTTTTGAGGTAAAACCTGTCTCAAACCCCTTTGAAAAGTCTGTGTTTGACCTTTAGGGTATCTTTGCTGTGAAACAGAGTGGTTCAGATACATCCTTGGTGCTGGCAGCTGCTGAAGGCAGGCTGTCCTGGACCTTAAGTGTCATAAGAAGTAAAACTGCTATTTGGCTACTATAAACTTCTGTCTAATGACAGCACGTATGGTAGGAAGTCACGGTAAAACTGAGTGTCTGCAGGTTGAGTTCCACCTGACTGCTTATGAGCAGGGAAGGGGATAGCCACAGGTCTAGGCTCAGGCACTCTCAAGGGTCTTTGGAGGACAGGGCACCCGTGTGTTGAAGTGGAAATGGTGACAGTGTGGTTCCCATGTGGACCTGCTTTGAGTGCATCTTATCTCCTAGATAATTTCTCTTGGAATAACCGCCCAGTACTAAGACTGTTCCACAGGAGTGAGGATCTCCCCTGACCCAAGCCAGCTGCATCTTCAGCTGGGCTGGCATTCTGCATGGGGAGAGAACTCTGGGCTCGCACTTGGGGCTCAGGAGCCTGTAGTGACTGGGGCAAGAAGCTGTGTTATCTTTTCCATGTGAGTTCTGGTCTGCCTGCCTGTTTTCTGACTCTTGGTGGCATGCTGCATGCCAGTGTTTGCCTGTCTGAGTACCTGTTGAAATTGTGCATCACTGTCAGAATTCGATGGAACAAGACAGAAGCCCAGGGCAGGTGTTTCCTTGGTCTTTCTCTTGGCTCCTTGGCCGTTTTGGGGTATGGAGCAGATTTTACTGCTCATCTAATGATGCCTCCACTCCAGGGTGTCACTGTGCTCCCCGGGTTTCTGGTGACTGTACAAGTCCCCTGCTCTGCTGCAGCTCAGTGTTTCGCTGAGTTATCCTGAAACTGCCTCGCTTTAATGGAGCAACATTATGATGCTTGGTTTTGGCACATCAAGAGCTGTGGGGGGAACTTTCAGCACAGCAGAACTATAACTGGTTTAGAACAGTGGTGTTCGTATTGTGTGTTATCCTTTCTGTTTGATGTGAATGTCCCTTCAGCAATACGGGAAATTCACTTGTGTTTTCCCAGGTTGTTACATTGCTATGGGGGAAGCTGATGCCTCACTGCTAAACACTTGTTGTGGCTGTTGGTTCAGAGCTCCCTCCCCATCCCTGAAGTTTAATCAAAGATTTGGGACATAAAAGCTGGGACTGTGCTGGATGCACCTTGGCAGCTTAGTCCATAAATCTGCATCAGCTTGTAGTTGCAGAAACCTGATGTTTGAAATGGAGTGTTGTGGTGATGATAGTGTCTCTAGTAGCACTGCTTTAATTCTGCATGGATCATAATTCTTTATGAGGTGAATGGTTGGCTGTAGATGTTCACCGAGGGCTGGCTTGTTTTGAAACAGTCCTGCATCCATGTGCTGGAGGAAAGAGTGGCTTCCACACGGCTGCCACTGTCGTGCCTGAGCTGGGAGCACCGGGAATTTCCTTCTTTCCCAAGCATGGAGATTGTCTGCCTGAAAATTTCCCCTCTTAGCTTTATGTTACGCTGCCTGGGTGCTCAGTCTGGGCAGTGGAGGTGGAAAGCTCTACCTGTTCCTGGTGATATGATCACTGTGCACACTGAGGATGACTGCTCATAGGTGTTGACACAAAACAAGAGACACATGGTGAGGATGAGGCAGATCCTGGCCCCAGAGGCTGAGAGCTCCTTTCTCCTCAGGGTATTCTTTGTGGTAACTTTGAAACCATCTGGGGAGTTTCCCTTTTCCATGATTCAGTTGGCATTACACAGCACTCAGAATCCTCAGAGAAGCAGTCTGGTGAAGCCTTTTGGTGGAGTTTGGGCTGCCCCAAACAGGCGCTGACGTCAGTGGCAGCAGTGATGGGTAGATAGGGCACAACTCCTGCCGTGTTCCACTGTCTGCTTCTCTGTTGTCATCAGAGCACTGAGCTACAGATCTCACTGTGTCACCTCTGGAGGAAGCAAGGGGAGAGTTGGGTAACCCTTTGAGTCAGTAGTTCACCTCTCATCCTTTTTACTGGCTTCTGGGCACGTCCCTGCTGAGCTGCCTTTTCCAGACCTGTTGAGCTGCTGGAAGGGCCTGACGGGTCCCACCAGCAAGGTGGCAGTGGCGTGACAGGCACTTCTCCCAGCAGATGACTGATGGACACGCTGCTGGGGTGCCACAGCTTGCTGCCCAAAGCTTTTTTAGACAGTGAGAATTAGGTGGGGAAAGGGCCCACCTGTCTCACATGAAGTAAAACTGCAAGCAGGAGGCATTTTGTTCTGGTTTCGGTTGTTTGCTGCATCTCACATCCCTCGCCAGCATCGGTGGCCGCTGGGGATGACATTGGCAAAGAGCATGGGTGCTGGCAAACTCCTCAAATGTGGTGCTTCTCTGGAAGTTAAGTTCTTCCAGCTAGGTGGCCATGCAACATAAGCCTCTGGGGTTTTGGTGATCATATTTTTTCCTGAGAGAACTACAGTTCATGATGGTCAGTCCCCAGTTAATTCTTGTGTATTCAGCAAGTGAATTCTTAGACCTTGGGGTGAAGTGGTGCCACAAAATTCCCATAGAGGCATGAGCTGTTTCCCCCTGAGCCAAGCTACAAAGCATGGCTTGGCTTTAATAAGGCTTCCATGCCTTCCCAGGCAGTGAACCACCTATAGGAGTGACAGGTGAGTTAGCCACAACTGGGATCGGTTTAGTGCATCAGTAGGGCAGCTTTAGAGCATAGCTGGGTGTTGGCACGAGTGTCTGAAGCTTGGAACCCACTGTTTTGGTGCATTGGGCAGCTTATGTCCACTTATATTTAACAGTAAGCTCTAGAATTCTTTCCTCAGTTGTCAAAGTCTGGCCAAACAATTATTTCTAAACGCCCGTTATGGAAGCAAGACAGATTTTGCTTGCCAACAGCAGAGTGTGGCCGGTGGTCTCTTAGATGTGGTACAGCAGGCTTTGGTCTCGTTTTTCTTTAACTGGGTGCAAGCAAAATCTTTCTAGGTAATAGTTTGTCTGACTCTGTTGGAGTGGGTATTGAAGGCTTGCTGTGATGAGGATGAGACTGTTGTCACAAAGCCGTCTTCAGACTGGAAATTGTAAATGGGAGTTTCTCACCTAGGATGGAAGTGGGACTTTGTGGGAAGCAGGGACTGGTGTGTTTTCTTGGTGTGCTCCTGCTGTATGTTGTCTGTTCTGGCACTTGTGTTTTCTCCAGACAGACAGAGATGAGCTGTACTGTTACCACTGGATAGTGGAAGTTCTCATTCTCCTCATCAGTCAGTCTGCATGCTCAGTAGTGCTGTTCGAATGGGTGTTCTCTCTGCTCGAGCCTGTCAGGAGCAGCCTGCTGCTGCTTGTGCTAAAGTCTGTTGCCATCCGAAGGGCTCTGGAAGCTGCTGTGCTCATCATGGTTGTGTTGTCATGGTTGATGGCCAAGGGTACAGAAGCAGCACGGTTGCAGGGGTGTATCTTCCTGGAGTCCAGTCTTTGGCTGTGGTGTGGAGCTGCTGGGTGCTCTTGGAACGTGCTGTGCACTCAGTGCGAAGCCCCAGTACAGCCGGTGTGTCACACCCACTCAGCACTCTGGTCTCATTCAAGAGTACAAGGGCAGGTGGACCCTCAGCCCAGTCAGTACATCTCAGTGCCCACAAGGGCTCTGCTGCTTATTGGCAACATTGCATCTCAAGCAGTTGCTTGGGAATAATTTCCCCCAGCTGGCTCTGCTCCTGACACAAGTGTATGGTGTCTCGGAGTTACCTGGTGCCAACCTCGGAGAGCGTTTGCTGAAGGGAGTCCAGGAGGTATTGTGCAGTAGTGACTAAACAGGCTTCTGAATGAGCTTTGAACTGTAGCTTATCTCTTCCCAAGAAGGTGAGGTGCTGTCTAATTGTGGCCCAAACCAAGGTGGTGAATGGGAGATGTGTTGTTCAGATGACTCCATTGTAAAGTTGAATAAACCTTTTCAGGAGCTGACTACAACAACTGCATTGCTGCTTTCATGCATCTGACAGCTTTGGTGACCATCCTGCCCAGCTTCATGGATCCATGGTACCACGGAATCGTAGCATCACAGTCTGGTTTGGGTTGGAAGATCATCTGGTCCAGCCCCCGTGCAGTGAGCAGGGCCGTCTTCACCCGGATCCGGCTGCTCAGTGGTGGTGGGGATTGCACTGTTGGTCTGTGGGCAGAGATGGGAATGTGGGTCAGCACCTCTAGACACTTGCTCCTTTGAAGGTGCGTTTGCCTCAGATCTGCAGTCAGGAGTTCTTTGGAAAGTAGTTTTGCTCGTGAACACCATAGTAGATTTGCTTGCAGCTTTTCTGTTCTTACAGCCAGGTTGCTGCAGGAAGAGCCTTTCTTCATCTGCTGGTGTTGCTGGGTTTAAAGTGGCTGAGCTGGTGTGTTGTTTGAGGTGTGCATTGAAGCTCTGCACGTTGGGTGTGCAAGTTATACTGTCTCTTGCCATGAGGCAAACCTTCCCTCACCCTTTTATTTATAATCCCCAGTGACCTTTTTTGTGTTCCATTCTTCTTTTTCTGGCAAATGAGGTCACATTCAGAACCATTATGGTTTTTAATCACTCTCCATCTGTCATGCTTTAGAGTCACTTCTGAAAAACTGGAGGGAGGCTCCTCCTGCTGTATTTGCCTCCAAACTCTGTCTTGACGTATGATGGCCAGCTGGATGGTTTAGCCTGGCAAATGCACACTGGTACTTGGTGGCCTTCTTAATCTTCTCTGACCAGTTACAAGACTGCCTTCTCACACAGTGAGAACAACTGTTAGATCACCAGTGCACTCACAGATGTGGCGGAGCACACGGGAGTGACGCGTTGTGCACGCTGCTTGTAGTTGTATGTGAGGCCAAGGTGAGGGTTCTGTGGAAAGAGCCCTTTTACTGTGGATCCTGCTGCTGACTGCGTGGTAGGAAATGAGAGAAAAGAAAGAATTGTTCCCAGCATGTCAGGCCAAAGCCAGAACTAATGTGTCCCAATGGAAAAGGAAGGTAAGGGGGTTCAGTTCAGAAATAAGGCAGGTTCTGAACAACTCTGTTGGAAGGGTCTCTGATTCCATCTTGTAAAGAAGTCTCGGTGTCTCTTACTCTTTCAAAAAATAATCTATTTGTTTATATAGTGTTTTCAATCTTCTTTTGGCAGTGTGACTGGTTCTGAGATCTGGGTGGGTTGATGTTGCTGTGGCTGAGGCAGTTTGTGGAGTGGGCTTCTCGGGCTGCATTGCTGAGGTTCTGGAGGTACAGTTGTGAGCTGCCCCTTGGTCAGAGCCCTTCTTTTGCAGCAGAGGAACAAAGCACTTGGAAAGTGTTTAAATGGATCCGGGAGACTTGGAAATTAATTGATTGGGGGAAGGAATCACTGCTGTCTTCTTTCACCAAGCAATCTATAGGATTCTCCTATAGGGGCTGTACATGTCTCTTGAGTCTGTGCTTGTGATGATAAGTCCTGTTCCCCCATGGGAGACGTGCTGGTACACACTGAGGTTATTTGGCCTTTCTCTGTACCTGGCTTAGCTACACACACACGACTGTGTGTTTGAAAATGCTGCAGATCTCACTTTCTGGTAAGCTAAAGAGGAAGAAATGATGTGGGGTGAGTGGCTGTTCCCTTTGCATTTCTAAACCTGGCTGTCCACTGGTAGGTTGTTCATTTTTCTGCCTGCATTCTCAGTATTTAGACTATGACAGGCTGGGTTTGCCTCTGTGAACAGCCTCTCTCTTAGTGGGTGCCAGGAGCCTTCTCCCCAGCACGTGGGCAATGTGGGCAGTGCCTGCACAGTGTTTACATCCTGTGGCAAGCCCATGTGCTGAGGGAGCGGCTGGAGGCGTGACGGCCATCGATCCGCAGCCTTGGACCCGACTCTGCTTCCTTGGCATTACAGATGAGAAGCAGCAGCTTCTCCCTTCCAGGGAAGGGGCTGGAGGGCTCTGTGCCATGCGAGCTTCCACGCGTAGTAAACAGGCATTTGGGTGTCATTTCATTGCTTCATCGCTGCTTTCCCGGCTTTCTTGGCATCCCTCCTGCAGCAGCAAAGAGCAGCAGGCAAAGGGCGGGACTGCCCCTTTTCCAGCAGTGTGCTGATAATTAATTACTTAGAGCAATTACCAACGGCAGCCCAAGTTTGTGTGCATTGTGTTTGACTGGCTGGAGCAGTTTCTGTGTTGAAAACTTGAATGGCCATCTGCCCAGAGTATTTATTTGAGCTGTTTAATACCAAGGCTCATCAAGCAGAAACCAAGCAGCAAATTTTCAGAAGTTTGTCTTAAGCCTTGCTGCTTTTTATCAGTCACATCAAGACTTTCCTGTACCCTCAGGTATGGATCTCGGTGTGTGTGATTTAATTTATTTAAACTGTGGTTCCAGTTGCTGAGGCTTCTTCATGCCCTGTCCTGTAAGTAGAAGAATTAGAGAGGGAACCACCTTTAGTGACTCTGAGGGAAGGTTTGTTCTGCCAAACCTGCCACTCTAACATTCTGCCATGTTTCTAGATGCTTGGTGCTCTTGGTGTGTATGAACGATGCCTGTGTCACTGGGGTGACTCTCCCCTCCCATCAGGAGCTGTAGGCTACTGTAACTTGTTCCCCAGCCAGGCTGGGGATTGCTGTGTGATGGAGCTGATGGGTGGGGGTCATCCAAAGGATTGCTGGTCTCTTTTGGGTCCAGAAAAGCCCCCAGTCATGCATTTTCCTCCCAGAGGCCAAAAGAGTTGGGAGCAGGCAGCAAACTCTCCCTTGGAAAGCTTGCTGAAGCTCCAGGGTGCACAGGTGGAATTACAGACCTCGGATGCTTCTGCTCCTCCAGGGAGATTTTTAGTTAAATTTGGAGGAGTAAGTCTGATTTTGAAATAGGAAAACAAACACAGAAATGCTTCTTCCTCTGGAGAGTGTCTTTAGGGTATTTTGAGTAAGGGCTTATAAGAGCAGACCTTCGTGGCTTGAGACAAGCAGTGGATTTGATGAGTTATGGGTTTGTTTCCATATGGACTTGTGCTTTGTTTCCTCATAACTGTTTTGGATTGTCCCAAGGCTGTAAGCTACAGCTGCTTTCTGTGTGCCTGTAAACTTCTTCATTGCAAGTGTCTGCTGGAAGAACAAATGCCAGCATGGTAGAAGGGAGGTAAAATCCCCTAGAATCCTTTCACACTTTGATCACAGTGAAGTTCATTTTATTATCCACATCTTCACTTTGCCACCCACTTTCTCATTGCAGGATGAACAATTCTTAGGTTTCGGTTCAGATGAAGAAGTCAAAGTGCAGAGTCCCACCAGATCCCCCACAGGTATGTTCCAAGTGGCAGGATGTGATGTTGAATTCCCCTTGGTGGTGGTTGTGCCAGGACTTCCCTTTCCATCAAATCTTGCCCACCCTAAAACTACCCCAGTCCTGGGATTCGACTCATTTACTCTTGGAGTTTTTTACATCTGATCTGTTACGAACGAGGGAAGCTTTGAGTAAAGGAGTTGTACTGATGAAACAGAACAACTGTAGACTACTGGAAAATAAGCTGTAACTAACCTGCTGTATTTTCGGCTCTGGAGATGTAGGATCAAATCCTGATGGGACTGCCAGTGAACAAGTTCAGCTTTGATTAGATACTTGTCAGTAAATGCTGTCACAGCAGCAGCACTCCTCTCGTGCACTGCTGTGCTCTACTCAGCTTGGCCTTGCCAGCAGGCTCTGCTGTTATACTAGAGGAGGAGGATGTATTTTTTTCCTTTTCAATTAGCTGTGACCTGCTTTAAAAAGAAAACAAAAGAAAAACCACAATCTCAATGCATTTGAAAGGTGGCATGTGCCCCTGAGATTTATTGTTCTCTCAACATTAGACTGATAGTGGGTTTGTGCCATTGCATGTGTAGTACTTGTGAAAAGACAAGCTTGCATTTAAAAAAAAAAAAAAAAAGAAATGTACTTTATGTTCCATATGGGAGGTTTATTGGGAAGGTGTCTACATGTAATGAAAGAACTGTGGGTTTAGTTGTTGATTAACACCAACACGAAATGAAATGTCTTGGCAACTTGTATGGGCAGCGTGACTGACTCTGGGTAGAGACTTGCATGACCTGGGTAATGCTGATCCAACTCTCGGAGAATTTTAATGTGTGCTCTGCGTTCTCTCCTTCCCTCTCAGCTAAATCGAGTCCACGGAAACCTCGCGGGAGGCCCCGAAGCAGTTCTGACCGAAGTTCAGCTGTACTGTCAGACTCTTCATCAGTCTGTTCCCCTTCGAGCAAGTCTGAAACCACGTCCATGGAGAAAGTAAAGAAGAAGGACTCGAAGAGCGGGGAAAAAAGAAGAGGAAGACCTCCAACGCTTGCGAGCGTCAAGTTCAAGTTGTCACAAGTAAAGGACACATCAGACGTTCAGAAGGGCAGTAAAGAAGAAAAAGAGAGTCTGAAAAAAATCAAAAGGTCACCATCCACTACGTTTCAGCAAGCAACTAAAATAAAGAAATTAAGAACTAGCAAGCTCTCCCCACTGAAATCCAAATTTAAGCCTGGGGCGAAACTTCAGCTCGGGAGGAAGAGCGTTCAGATCGTGCGCAGGAGAGGCAGGCCACCGTCCTCCGAGCGCCTGAAGACTTCCTCCACCTTAGTCATAAACTCCCAGCTGGAGAAACCCCAAAGGATTCGCAAGGAAAAGGATGGCATGCCCCCCCTCACGAAAGAGGAGAAGACTGCCATCAGGCAGAGTCCTCGCAGGATCAAGCCCGTTAGGATTATACCTTCCACCAAACGGACGGATGCCACGATCGCGAAGCAGCTTTTGCAGAGGGCTAAGAAGGGAGCGCAGAAGAAGATCGAGAAAGAAGCAGCCAAGCTGCAGGGCAGGAAGGGGAGGACGCAGCTGAAGAACATCCGGCAGTTCATCATGCCAGTGGTGAGTGCCATCTCTTCCCGGATTATTAAAACGCCCAAACGGTTCATTGAGGACGAGGACTATGATCCTCCGATCAAAATATCCCGGCTGGAATCCACGCCAAACAGCAGGTTCAGCGCTCCATCCTGCGGCTCCAGTGAAAAGTCCAGCGCCGCTTCCCAGCATTCATCCCAGATGTCTTCGGACTCCTCGCGCTCCAGCAGCCCCAGCGTGGACACGTCTACGGACTCCCAGGCTTCCGAGGAGATGCAGACGCTTTCCGAGGAGCGGAGCAATACTCCCGAGGTTCACACGCCGCTGCCCGTTCCTCAGTCCCCAGAAAATGATAACAGCGATAGAAGAAACAGGAGATTTTCAGTCACAGAAAGAAGCTTTGGCCAGAGGACTGCTAAGAAGCTGTCCGCCTTACCCAGCGTGCCACAGCAGCCGTCTTCATCCTCTCCCCCTCCGCCCTTGCTCACACCACCCCCACCGCTGCAGCCTGCCTCCAGCATCTCGGACCACACGCCCTGGCTGATGCCTCCCACCATCCCGCTGGCTTCACCCTTTCTTCCCACCTCTGCTGCGCCCATGCAAGAGAAGCGCAAGTCAATCCTGCGAGAGCCAACCTTCCGGTGGACCTCCCTGAAGCATTCCCGCTCAGAACCACAGTACTTCTCATCAGCAAAATATGCCAAAGAGGGTCTGATTCGCAAACCAATCTTCGATAACTTCAGGCCCCCACCGCTGACTCCAGAGGATGTTGGTTTTGCATCCGGCTTCTCCACGCCTGGCGCAGCAGCTCCGGTGCGCCTGTTCTCGCTGCACTCTGGCACGAGGTTCGATATGCATAAGAGGAGCCCTCTGCTGAGAGCACCGAGGTTCACGCCGAGTGAGGCCCACTCCAGGATCTTCGAGTCTGTGACCCTGCCCTCATCGGTCGGTCGCGCTGCCACGGGGGCCTCTGCGACAGGGGCCTCCTCTCGCAGGCGGAAGAGGAAAGTGTTCAGCCCCATCCGATCTGAGCCCAGGTCTCCTTCACACTCCATGAGAACCAGGAGCGGGAGACTTAGTACCTCTGACCTGGCAACGCTCACCCCACCGTCCAATGTCTCTTCCTCTATAACAAGCATTTCTGTTAGTTCTCTTGCCACTAGTGCCTTAAATTCAACTTTTACTTTTCCTTCCCATTCCCTAACGCAGTCTGGGGAGTCAGCAGAAAGAAGCCAGAGGCCGAGGAAGCAAACAAGCACTCCAGCAGAGCCATTCTCATCTGGCAGCCCCACTCCTCTCTTCCCCTGGTTTACCTCGAGCCCCCAGGCAGAGAGAGGCAGAAACAAAGACAAGGCAGCAGAGGAGCTCTCCAAAGATAAAGACACTGATAAAAGCCTGGAGAAGGACAAGAGCAGAGAGAAAGACAGAGAGAGAGAAAAGGAGAATAAACGGGAGTCCAGGAAAGAGAAGAGGAGAAAAGGGTCAGAAATTCAGAGTAGCTCTGCATTGTTTCCGGTAGGTAAAATGCCCAAAGAAAAAGTTGTCACTGAAGACGTCGCAGCATCATCGTCTGCCAAAAAAAATGCAGGGCGGAAGAAGTCTGCTACGGCAGATCCAGCAGCAGATGTTTCCACTGCTGCTCTGGCAGAGGCGGCAGCCGCCAAAACCAAAACATCCAAGAAAGGCAGAGGGGGGTTGGACAAATCTGATCTGGACCTCAGCCCCACCGTGCCAGCTCTGGAGAAGGAGAAAGCCCTGCGTCTTTCTGCACCTTCCTCAAGCACCGTTAAACATTCCACTTCCTCCATCAGCTCTATGCTGGCTCAAGCAGACAAACTGCCAATGACTGACAAGAGGGTGGCCAGTCTCCTGAAGAAGGCAAAAGCCCAGCTCTACAAGATCGAGAAGAGCAAGTCCCTCAAACAAGCAGACCAGCCCAAAGCACAGGTACTCCTTTTCCCACGCTGTCCTGTTTTCTCTAGAGCGCCTCTGGTTCAGAACTGGCCCTGAAAGTCACAGTCGCTGTCGTAGCCTGAGCGTGAAGAGTGGCTGTGCTGAGCAGCTGCTCATGCAGCAGATGGCAGCCGAGCCCAGGCAGACACCCCGGGCAGAAGCTTAGGGGGAGAGGGAGCTGCTGTGCAGCCAGCTTGGGGGGACCTGTGTGCATTGGAAGAGGTGGGCGCACTGTAGCTGCTTGCTGGGCTTCTCTGCGTAAAGCTGAGCCCACTGGACAACAGGGCAGTAATAGTGTCTCCTCAGAGCATGGCTCCAGCAAACCCTTTATTTAAACGTTTACTTTCCTACAAGACATCAGTGTTGAAAATTACTAGCATGTGTTCTAAATGGAAAACTCCCCACCTCTTGTCTCTGAAATGAGGACATGTGTTCTTCTGTGTGTCCCATATTCGTGTAGAGGCAGCCCGGGCACTCAGTTACCTGTTTCAGGGAGTTCTTCTAGTATAAGGTACTTTAGAATCCTACGATGAAAAGGTGGAAAAGTGCCCTGAAGTTTCATGTTTCTTGAAGTACCTTCATGAACATGAGCCCCTCTTTTAAAGGCCACGCACTGCAGAGCTGTCTGAGGGCTTGGTCTGCTCCTCGCATCTCCTGGGTCAGCACCATGTGTTAGTCTTACTCTGTCCAACTCTGATTTTTGTGATATCAGTGCCTTGATAACACAGCCTCACGATTTCTCTTTCTAGACGAGGGTAGAAACTTACCTTGTAATTCCAACTCAGTGAACCTTCTTGTTCTTCTGAGTTTATCCTCTCTTGGGTAACCAAGGCTTAGAAGGCTTTGACTCTTTATCCTGATTCTTACCAAGTGCAAGATAAGATATTGTTTAACTCTTTTTAGACTGTTCAGAAGTTTCCTCTGCGTTTCACAGTCTCACTTTGGTCCCTCTCTTATGAATGCTGTTCTCATACTCTGCACTCTAGGGACAAGAGAGCGACTCGTCAGAGACATCAGTCCGAGGGCCGCGGATCAAGCACGTGTGCAGGAGAGCGGCCGTTGCGCTGGGCCGCAAGCGCGCGGTGTTTCCCGATGACATGCCCACTCTGAGTGCCTTACCCTGGGAGGAGCGGGAGAAGATACTGTCTTCCATGGGGAACGATGGTGAGTTCAGAGTATTCCATGCACCTGCGGAGTTTGCTTTTGTCAACTGCTTATAATAGGAGGGCGTTGAGCGATTAAGAAAGGAAAGCATGTTAAACAGCTCCAGGCTCTCATTGCAATGCTGCTCAACCAGGGTTAATCCTTTTAACCGCTGGTGATTGTTACCAACGTGTTTTGCCCTCAAGTTCGGCTCTGCCAAGGGGGATGTGTACGTGCACGTGTACACCTGGCTACTGTGTGTCTACATATACTGACACACACCCCTGTGTGACCCTGCAGATGAACCTACGCTTCATGGAATAAATTCAGTTAGCAAATTAGATGCTCCTGAAACGTTCTTGGACACCAGAGAATTCACGTTAGACTTTTTTTTTTTATAGATAAGTCATCGATAGCTGGCTCAGAAGAGGCTGAACCTCTTGCTCCACCTATCAAGCCAATTAAGCCAGTTACCAGAAACAAGACCCAGCAGGAGCCTCCGGTGAAGAAGGGTCGACGCTCAAGGCGCTGTGGGCAGTGTTCAGGCTGCCAGGTTCCAGAGGACTGCGGGGTCTGCACTAACTGTCTAGACAAACCCAAGTTTGGTGGGCGCAATATAAAGAAGCAGTGCTGCAAGTAAGTGTGTGTGAGAAAGGTTCAGCTAATCCTGTGTTGAGCAGAAACACACCCACACTCTGGGACTGGAAATGGCAGATTTACCCTGCAGCCCAGGCTTGGAGAGAGGGCCAAATCTGGATCCCCATGGGATGTCATAAACAGTTCAATGTAGGAGCTGAGAGCCTGATTCAGGGTGTGCTTGTTGTGAGCTCTGTTTCTGGAGTTCACTTCTGGATTCTTCTCCACAGTTTGACAAACCTGGCATAGCATTGAGAAGTACTGGGTATGAGACCAGCAGCTTTCGATAGGGAGGATGGGTGTTTGCAAGGAAGACAACATATATATATATATATATATATTTATATTCTGATCTCCCAAATTGCATTTCTGAATGCAAGGGCCCAGGTTTGCAAGATAATGTTTATCTGGCATATATACACCTCATGTAGCAGTGCTGTTGGGATGTCTTGAAGAAATACCACTTTTCCTATCACTCCTACATATAACTTAGCCTGAACCTTTTGCTTTTTAAATTACTTGATTAAATTGGTTTTAACCAGACTAGATAATCTGTCTGAAAAGGCAGCAGTTTAAGTGGCAGCAGTAGAGCTCTTGTGCTAAAGCTCCTCTGCATGCAGCATGCTGCAGACTGCGCTCCGTACGTCTGTCGGTCTGGACAGCTCAGCCCAGGCCTCGAGCTGGGTCTCAGAACCACAGACTGTGCAACCAGAACAAGGGCAGGAGCAAAGCCTGGACCAACTTACACAAGATACCATAAGCTATAAACGTCAGAAAAACAGGAAATAAAGTTAATACTTTAAAAAAGGCTTGGCCACCTAATCAGATCCCACTCCAGGAGAAACTGCTTCTGTCTGAAATGGCCTCAGTTTGGATTACACAAAACCTGCAGTTGAGGGAGTTTGTTGTGGCTTCCTAGAGCTCTTGGAAGCATTCTGAAAATTCTCAAATCGAAGCAATGAAACTGGTGAAGGATTTACCAGTGAAGCAGTGTTGTTACATAAGCACTTTTATTAACCTCAAGATTGTTTTGAGCATGGAAAACCAAAAGGAGAATACAGAGGAAAAGAAGAAGTTTCTTTTGCACATCTCTGAGGATGAGAGGAAAATTTAAAAAAAAAAAAAAGCTTGGAAAAAAGTAGTGGGTGTCTTGATGATGGTTTTCCAGTTTTTCATGTTGAGATGTTACAGACTACCCAGTTAATGATCTGCATTGTTTTTCTGATTTCCCACTGTGCTCTTCCTTTGTAGGATGAGGAAATGCCAGAATCTGCAGTGGATGCCTTCAAAAGCCTATCTCCAGAAGCAAGCAAAAGGTAGGCTCAAGTATAGCAGTGGAGAATGATTTTCATACCTTAAATTCTGCTGTTGGGCTGTCGCTGTGACTGTGCTGAGCTGACAAAAGGTCCATCTGCAGCCGTGTGTGAGCAGGAGCCTGGCTGTTCTGCTTGGAGCAGGAGAGCTGTGGGCAAACGCAGCGTCTGCTCCTGGACAGCGGCTGTCGCTTCCAGTGCTGTCTTGGGCGTTTGTCCTTCCTCTTGTAGGGAGCTGCTGCTGGCCAATCTCCCCCATGCCCTTCAGGTGAAGCATTTTCCAGAGGTTTGCTTGCTCCTAAGTGTCATGGGGACTGACAGGTCTCTGGCACAAGGCTTCAGTGAGCCACCCCGTGTATTCTGTAACTCCTGGTGTTCCCAGAAGTGCGGGTGTCGTTGTGACAGCTGCCTGAGCCCCCGACTTTCTGCACACAAAGCCTGAATTCTCCTTGACCCATGTGAGCCCTGAATTGGCTTTACTGCAGAAGGGCTTGGCAGTTACCTCTGTCAGAATGGAGACCCTAGGTATTGGAATGCAGATGGCAACACAAGCCAAGGGCAGTAATGTTACCCATGGAATTTTGAGTACCTTTTTCTCTTTGGTATGAAAGAATGGCAAAGTTCTGACATCAGAGTGTCCATTTCCTTGTTTTAAAAAAACAGTGAATCGTTTGAAGTTGCAGTTTTGTCTGTTTTGATTTATTGATGCTGCTTCTTTCCTAGCTGCAAAAAAGAAAGAGAAGAAATCAAAGACAAATGAAAAGAAAGAAAGCCACTCTGGAAAGAACCAGCTGGACTCCGGGCAGAAGCAAACTCCTCAGGCTGTTGTAGCAAGAGAAGACAGTGCTGTAAAGAAGAGCAGCGAGTCTGCCCGCAAGCCTGCGGAGGAGAAGCACGAGGATGGGAATTCGTCTGTTCCAGCGTCGGAACCCAAACAGGTCTCTGCATCTGGCACCAGAAAGACTGGCAAACAGGCAGCTCAGCCAGTGCAGCCTCCTCCTCCACAGCCACCCAGCTCAGGACCGTTGAAAAAGGAAGCACCTAAACTTGTCACTTCTGAGCCTAAGAAAAAGCAGACTCCCCAGCCAGAAATAGGTAAATGGGACTGTTTATCCTCAGTATGTTTGAGTCGTGTTAAGTAACTGTGCCACTAAAGGCTGTTGGATTTTAAAGCTGATAACTGCTTTGTGATCTGGTGTAATTACAGCAGATCATTCTGGAAATTTTGCTTAGAACAGGCTTGCTTTTTATTGAACTGCAGCATGTGTTGGGGCAGGGAGAAAGACAGGCACCCTTACTGTGATCGCTAGTGTCAGGCAGCCTTGGCAGTCCTGGAGTATGTTTTCAATACTGTTAAATCTGTTGTGTTCAGAGTCTGAATGTGAAGCAAGGAGGGTGTAATCTTTTACTACAAACACATAGTCTGCTGCTGCATGCAGTATAGAACAGCATGGGCAGCAGTCAGCGTGGCAGCTGTGGGACTTCCATGGCTTTGCACCCAGAATGTCTAGGGCTTTGAGCAGAGCAAACTCCTGGTCATGCCCGAGGAGACTGCTTAAGCTATAGCTGGTTAGGTGCATTCACAGAAGAGGGTGGAAAAATTTTAGTCTAAAATCCATCACACATTACCCAGCTGATTTTTTTCCCTTTTCTTCTCTACAGGTGGCTGTTAGTTACTTGAAATACTCATAATTTTTCCCCCCTTCCTAGGCACAGAACAAAGCAAACCGAAAAAAATTCCTCCCCGTCCAACTTTCCCTGTGAAACAGAAACCAAAAGAAAAGGTGAATACTGTTTTTTTGTACAGTCAGTAAATTTTGAGAACCTGGAGCTTCTGTCTGTCTAGAAAGTAGAACTGTCCCTTGTGCAGAACATGTTGGTTTGGTTTGTTTTTTACTTGAAGTTGTTAGGTTTTCCCTCGTGGCAGTATGTGGGTACCAAAGTACTTGGCATGTGCCAAAGGTTCGGTTCAGCTGTTAGCTCCTTCTCCAACACTTGTATGTTATGAGATGAGGGCTGGATTCTCCATAAAAAATGGAACTACCTTCATCTCAGAAACAATTCCATTATAGAAAACCAACCAAACAAGCAAAATAACAAAAGCAAAAAAATAATTAAATCTGAGAGAGGATTGCGTAGGGACTAATTACACCAGGGGTTGCCCCACTTCTGCTCTGATGAGACAACAACACAATGTTAGAATTGAATTAGAAATGTAATTTGTGTGGAATGCTCTTAAGAAATGTTTTGCAGAATGGCTGCTTTCTTGCAGCTTTTACACCCTCATTAATTCTGTGATTGGTTTGTTTTGTTTTGGTTTTTTTTTTCTGTGAATTACCTGTGATGTTTAATGTGATTATTGGTGCAGTTTTGACATTCGGGATCAGGATTAACACAGGCTCCTTTACTTGCCCAGGAAAAGCCCCCTCCCATAAGCAAACCAGAGAGCAGCACCCTGAATTTGCTCAGCACTCTGACTAATGGAAGCAGTTCCAAGCAAAAGCCACCGACTGATGGAGTCCACAGAATCCGAGTGGATTTCAAGGTAGAGGACACAATGTTTTAAGTCTTTGAATGTTTCCTGGCTCTAAGCACTGGAACTAGAGTCCCTCGAGAGTGCTGGCAATGACCTGGCACTTGGTGTGTCGGGTGCTGTTCAGAGAGAGCTGCAAATAGGACCCTTCCTGACAAGTCACTCAGTTGGTTTTTAGAAGCTTGTTACGCCTTTTTTTTCTCATAATTACAGTACTGGATGAAGAGACACATAAAGCTTTAAAACCTTAACTGTCAATGTATGAGGATGAGCAAGAATTTGAGGTTTATGAAGAATTATTCCATTAAGATGGATCTATAAAACCTTACCACACCTTGAGCCAACAAGATTTGGGGAAAATGTTAGTAACTTGTAATTCACAACATTTGGGGGATATCTGCGGTTTTAAACTGACAAATCATGTACTTTTTTTGAACGACAGTGTTAAAATAATAAAAATCTATATTTTCCTAATAATTTTTCAGTCCATCTATAAGTGTTGATACTGGAAATTATAGAGAGATTTCATAAGCGTTTTATACACAGAGCTTTAATAAAGTCTAATTCTTCTGAAATTTCACTTTCAGTAATAATTGTGCAATCATGAAAACCCCTGTCCTGGCTTTCTGTAGGAAGGCTGATGTACTATTGGGCGAGAGCAGCGCCCAGGTGTGACTTCCAGTGTACAAAGTAGACTGAGGTGGAGGTTGGCACGGTCTGGGCTTGAGCCTGATCGCAGGCACAGAGCCTGTGAAGCAGCCGTCAATGTGAGCACTGTACTGATGTCCTATTGCCTTGTTCTGCTTGGTGACGTGTCCTTTTGTCCTTGCAGGAGGACTGTGAAGTGGAGAATGTTTGGGAGATGGGTGGGTTAGGCATCGTCACCTCGGTACCTATTACTCCCAGGGTGGTGTGTTTTCTCTGTGCCAGCAGTGGACATGTGGAGGTAAAACATTGTGTTCTGCTGTCGCTCGCTTCCTTACGGCGCCGCGTTGTTGCAAAAAGAAGAAGTTAAAATACCTGTAAATGTGTCCTTGCTAAGCTTTGTCCCAAGACACTGAAAGGCAAAATGTTTAAAATCAGTTTGGAAACTTCTGCTTGCTTTGGAAGTGAACTGTGATAGCTGTAAAGAATAGTCTATCTAAGAGTCCCCGTGTCTCCTCTTAATTCAGAATCCCCTGTCTGGTGAAAAGCAGGGGTTTATTTTAACTTGAACTAAGAAAGGATGCCCAGTGACATTAGAGGGCTTCAGGCAGTGTTGTCTTCTCCAGGGAGGTCTGTATCTGCTGAGAGCTGCAAACTGTTACTGGCATGTGACTGGGAAGTTTCTGGTGCTGCATTAAGATGTGCTAAATATGTTTCCAGGTATAGATAGGTGCCTCCTCCACATCTTCCAACCAGCTGTCCTGTGAGGGGGATGCTAGAACTCTAAAGAAAAACTTGGTTGCAATGAGTGAAAAGTACTTGGGTAAAAGGGGGTTAAGTTCTGCATGTGGACATCAATTCTCTTGGGACTGTGAAGGTCCAGTGGAGCATGGAGCTTCTCAGTCAGGGACAAAACAATTCTTCTGCCCCCCGTGAGCCTACAGTGTTTGTGCCCCAAGAACAATTATCTTTCTAGTGTGACGAGCCTTGTAGGAGATGTGGAGATACTAGAAGAGCTGTCATGTGGGCCCCCTAAGCTGAGTGCAGGGAGAGGTGTCTCTCTTGGTTCCACATGTCTCTCCCTTCTGCACTGTTCCTTCTGCTATGTTTGCCATGTGCTGCAGCCAGAGAGGCAGGAGGGAGATCCCAGCAAGCTCTGTAGGCCTGTGCCATACTCAGAACACTCCAATTGCAACAGGTTCCAGATTCCACTTTGCTGCTAGACACCCGTCCTGGGTAGATGAGCGTCTGTTTGGGTTGTGTGAAGTACATGTGCAGTTTCCTTCCTGAAGTATGCCAGCAGAAATCGGAGTTCTGTCAGCTGTAAAGAGAGTTCAGAATAGTTTGGAGCGTGAGGGGGCTTTTGTGGAATACCAGAGCTGCTTCTGTCTTGCTAAAGCCCCCTCTCCCCCTTGTAGTTTGTGTATTGCCAGGTCTGTTGTGAGCCTTTCCACAAGTTCTGCCTGGAGGAGAGCGAGCGGCCACTGGAGGAGCAGCTGGAGAACTGGTGCTGCCGTCGCTGCAAGTTCTGCCACGTCTGTGGGAGACAGCACCAGGCCACCAAGGTACCCCAACCCCTGGGGACCCAATGGGCACCCCGTGCCACTCCCACAGCTCCTCTCGCCCAGCAGCCCGGCTGGCGAGCACACACTGGGGGCAGGGAAGTGCAGGGCTGGGGAAGACCCCTCTCCACCTGCTTCCTTCTGCCTTCTCCCTGCTGCCCTGAATGAGGGGTCCAGCGTAAGAGGGCAGTGCCCAGGGCTTTGCAGCCCCTTAGGGTCTGTTCCAACACATTGTCCTCCTCTTGTAGCAGCTGCTGGAGTGTAACAAGTGCCGAAACAGCTATCACCCCGAGTGCCTGGGCCCGAACTACCCGACCAAACCCACCAAGAAAAAGAAAGTTTGGGTGAGGGATTTTGATTTCTTTTGTTGTGGGTACTTTGCTTGTTGACTGATGGTAACACTGTGGGCCAGAGCCCTGGTTTGCTTTGCTGAGCTCGCTCAACCCAGGAAGGCAGGGAGCCTGTTGCATTGAAAGGTGTGTTTGGAAACACATGCTGAGATGGGTTGCTGATAAGGTTGTGAACAAGCAGAACTTTTAAAGGGTTTACACCTTTTTCAGTTGTTGTAAGTCTTCTGGAAGCAATTGTTAATGAACTTATCAGCTAATACTGCTATTGAGGGACACTTTAGATTAATGTGTGATTTTGTGTTTGGCAAGTTTTTTTTCTAAATGAGTGCCTGTGATCTATTTGGTACTGTTTTTAAGGGTGTTCCACTGTAATATCCTCAGATTTGGAAAACTGAAAATAAGACTTGCAGTTTCAGGTCAGCAGAAGTGCCACAGCTCCATAGGCTGTTGCTTTGTGTCAAGTGAAAGGTGATGTCATCTTAAGTGAAAATATGGAGGAAAGAATGACTGTACTGTGACTTGACTTGGTTTTGTTTTGTTCTTGTTGCACATCACTATCTTGCCATAAAGGGGGTGGAAATTGTCTTGTTTTCGTGAAAGTTCTGCTATTTGAAACTCCTTGTTCTGCACTTGTGAAGTAATAAAGACTATAAAATGTATTGTTAGGGCTAAAGAACAGAAACCTCTGGATTAAAGCAAATTAACTCTTGCCAAACATGTTCCTCTTCCAGATATGTACCAAATGTGTTCGCTGCAAGAGCTGTGGATCAACAACACCAGGCAAAGGGTGGGATGCTCAGTGGTCTCACGACTTCTCGCTGTGTCACGATTGTGCCAAACTCTTTGCTAAAGGTACATGAAGTTGTGATTCTTCACAGAGGGAGTCACTTCACATGCTGGGTTTGAGTTAGGCAGCACCATGTAGAGTGAGCAGAGGTTCTGTGGGGCAGGGGAGCTTGTCACAATACAAACAGGAGGGAAAGCTGGTGTTAGGGTCAAGCAGGGGAGTACCTCTGGTGTCTGTAGGAAAGTCAGGTTTTTAGATTTATATTTTGGCTAATGAGAGTCACCACTCTTTTATTGTCATAGCTTTAGGCTTACACAAGTTAAACACTCTACTATATGAAAAATCAACACACACCTTGGGTGTTTCAGTAACAGTTGAGAAAAAAACATTTTCAAGGACTCCTGACTTAAAAGTAGCAACATTTCTATTCTAAAGTGGGTTGTTCCTTCTTAGTTACTGTATGTGATGTAATGCCTTGGAATCTAAGAGGAGAAATCTCACGGTATAAAATCTCGGCTACACCACATGATTTCTTGCCTGTCATTTTGTTTCAGTCTGTAAAGCTAATTGCCTCCAGTATTTTGTTAATCTCACATCCCAAAAATGGTTACACAGAAACAGGATTGTAGAGCAGGCAGTGGTCTTCCCAGGAGGTTATTTTTGTGGCTGGTGTTTGTATGTGGTCCAAGTCGATGTGACTGTATGGGTGGCTCACTGGTGGGCTTCTCAGAAACTGCCTTCTTAGCACACCAGTGAGCACCTGGCCTTCAAGGTGTGGCCTTCAAGAAGCTGAACTTCTGGCCAAAACCGCGTCTGGTTTGCAGGGAACTTCTGTCCTCTCTGTGACAAATGCTACGATGATGACGACTACGAGAGCAAGATGATGCAGTGCGGGAAATGTGACCGCTGGGTCCACTCCAAGTGTGAAAACCTCTCTGGTAAGGCAAATCCTTAGAGATGCAGGGCAGTAAGCAGAGCAAAGCCAGCTCTGCGCCTTTCTACTGAGTGTTAACACCCTCATGTCTTGTGACCTACCTGAAAAATCACTGCAGAGTGGCTGCTCATAAAGCAGTGCTCTTGTCAGGGACATGCAGAGCACAGGCCTTGCCTCACATGCAGCACTGCTCACTTAGCTGCACAGGTATTGTTACCTGAGAAGAGTTTCCATTAGACAGTAAGTGCAGAGTAGGGGTTCCTTCCTATACCCATACTTCAGTAAACCAGTTCAGGTGGTTGTTTTCTTTTTCTCTTTTCAAGATGAGATGTATGAGATCCTCTCCAACTTGCCTGAGAGCGTGGCCTACACCTGCATTAACTGTACAGAGCAGCACCCTGCGGAGTGGCGCCTGGCGCTGGAAAAGGAGCTGCAGGTTTCCTTGAAGCAGGTTTTAACAGCCCTCCTGAATTCCAGAACTACCAGCCACTTGCTGCGCTATCGACAGGTAAGCTGGGACCTTTCCAGCCCTTCAGCCTGCTCAGGCTTGAGGTGTTGCCTGGCATTTGGCTTATTCTGCTGTTGCTGTGTGTCATGATGCAGAATTGTCTTTGGTGTACACAGAACAACACATATAGTGATTTTTGTTTTCTGTCTTTTGCTCATTCCTATGGAAATAAGCAAGTATCTCTGATATGACTTGTGCAGCTAAAAGAAAAAACAGGGTGAAGTTCCTCAGGGAACAGGAGGGATTAGCTATGTGATGATGAAGGTGCTTTTTTTGAGAGAATCTTAGTCTTGAAATATATTTTTTCAGAAGTAAGGCTTCTCAAACCGAGTCTGATCCTCACAGCTGATTGCTCTGCCCTGTTCTGTGCCTTAGCAGGCAGCAGCAGAGAGCTGGTTCAGGTCTTCTTGGTTTTGCCCCAGCATTTCAGACTCCTGTCAGAACTATTTCCTTTCCTTCATGTTAGTGAGTGTCTCTGGGCCAATAAATGTGCACAGAAGTATGTCACGAGTAGCTGCCATGCTTCAGTAGCCAATGTCCCTTTGTCTGGTTGCTGATGTTAATAGGCAGCAAAACCGCCTGACTTAAATCCCGAGACAGAAGAAAGTATCCCATCCAGAAGCTCTCCTGAAGGTCCTGACCCGCCTGTCCTGACAGAAGTCACCAAACAGGAGGAGCAGCAACCTCTGGATCTGGAAGGAGTGAAGAAGAAAATGGATCAAGGAAGTTACACTTCCGTGGTAGGTTTCGGTGTTTTGCTCTAATAATAGATGCTGCTAATTGCTTTATGACCCGTGGTGTTTGTAACTGAGCATGCTTGAGCCTTTTCTTTGTGCACGAGGGAAAAATCCCTCAAGAGGCAGCTAGCTTAGCAGATTTGCAATTGGTCAGCAGTCAGCTCCTAGTGGAAGAAGAAGGAAACAGCTGTGGGTGCAGCAGGTCCACCAGCTGGTTGCAAAGGCTCAGGGCTTCTTGTTGCTTTATGGCCAAATTCTTTCTCTGCTGTTAAGTCGATGCTCTGGTTCAGTCTTCCAGTCATCTGGATGCTCACTGGATGCCTTAAAATGTTAGTGGATAGGGTAGCTGTCCAAGAGACACGGCCTGAATGTGAAACTTTGTGCCTTTCTTACAGTTGGATTTCAGCGATGATATTGTGAAGATCATTCAGGCAGCCATTAATTCTGATGGAGGGCAGCCGGAGGTGAAGAAAGCCAACAGCATGGTCAAGTCCTTCTTTATTCGGGTGAGACAGATGGCAGTTCCTCTGAAATCTGTTTGGTGTCCTACCTCTGCTTGTTGCTGTTGGAATGGGAAGCTGTCGCTTGGGAATTTCCAGGAATAAAGTAACACATTATAAGAGCTGTTGTTAATGAAAGCTTGATAGTTGTGCATTTGCAGTAGTTCTTGGCTGAATGTCTTTGGACTTTTGGGTATGTTGTATAACATTTCTAACGGAGCGTTGTTTTTTCTCCAGCAAATGGAGCGTGTTTTTCCATGGTTCAGTGTAAAAAAGTCCAGATTTTGGGAGCCAAATAAAGTAACAAGCAAGTAAGTAATTGTTTTCTGTCTGACTGCGACACCCTGTGGTTTGCCAGCTGTCCAAGCACAAAATATCAGCAGAGCCTCTTCATGGGGTTGGGTTTGGTGGTTTTTCTTTTTCTTTTTTTTTTTTTTTTTTGTCTTTTTCCTGTAAGAAATTAAACAGTAATCTCTCTCGCAGGTTTTGTTCTAATGCACAAGAACCAAACCCATTCCTTAGAATGGAGTATATTGATGTGTTGGCTTGTTAGTCCTGTCCTTCCTTTGCCCACCTCCTCACCCCTGTTTGGCATGGCCCTCCTACATCTGTTACCCTTCAAAGGAACAGTCGGTCACATCACAAACCTTACAACCTATGTGGCCAGTTGTAGCCTTTGTTGGGAGTGTGTCTGGACTGTAATTTGAAAGGAGCTGTTTGTGTAGAGTGAGTGTCAGCAGTGCTGGTGCTAACTGTTGCCTTTCAGCAGTGGTATGTTGCCAAATGCGGTGCTGCCTCCCTCGCTGGACCACAACTACGCCCAGTGGCAGGAGCGTGAGGAGAACAGTCGCACCGAGCAGCCCCCCTTGATGAAGAAAATCATTCCAGCTCCAAGACCCAAAGGGCCCGGGGAGCCAGATTCCCCGACTCCTCTGCATCCTCCAACTCCACCTATCTCTGGTAAGCAGATTGCAGCACTGCTGGTCCCACACCCAGAGCACTTCAGACCTCATAGCAAAGAGAGGGCAGTAGGAGTTCTGTAGGTGACTGCAGAACTGTGGAGACCTCTGTAACCTGAAATTGTTGAAAGGCTGGTACAGATGAGGTACTTGTAATGAGATAATGTATTTCTGAGCTTGGGCACAGAAGTACATTTACAGCTGCCTCTTCCCCCAGAGCATGGGCTGTGTTTTTCCATGCTTTACGAGTTGGCTACTGAAGCTCTAGGCTGCTGTTGGGCTTTTCTACCCTCCACATTTACTGACAGGCTTCCCAGATGAGTTTCTGTCTCTCGGACTTTCAAGAATAAACATTGTTCTCTCCTTTAACTGTAAGGCTCTGACAGAAGCCGAGAAGATAGTCCTGAACTGAACCCACCTCCAGATGTAGAAGACAACAGACAGTGTGCATTGTGCCTGAAATATGGTGATGACAGTGCTAACGTGAGTACCTGGCTTGTGCCCGTTGGGGCAGCAGCTGACTGAAGTATTGCTGTAGGCTGGATGTTTTTTGTGCACTGCTGCGTCTCCTGGAACATTTGAAAACAAAGTTTCCTTCCATTCTTTAGGATGCTGGACGTCTTCTCTATATTGGCCAGAATGAATGGACACATGTGAACTGTGCTTTATGGTCAGCAGAAGTATTTGAGGATGATGATGGTTCTCTGAAAAATGTGCACATGGCTGTGATAAGGGGAAAGCAGCTGGTGGGTATAAGTAGAGAATATTGTGTTAAACCTTCTGCTTTACACACAACCAGGATGGGAACACAGCTCAAAGATTCCTTGTGTGTGGTTTTTCTTCTCTGTCTTCTCCTTGTGGGTTGGGTTTTGGTTTTATTTGCAACTTTATTTTGTCCTTGCTTAGTTCAAAAATACCATGGAGCTCAAATGGAACTTGTAACAGGACAATTTGAGTCATGTTTTTCTCAGAAGGTCTTTAGTTGCCAGGGCTATACATTAAGCTTTGCCCTAGGTTAAATTTTGTATCTGTATAAAAAATACTGAAAGCAAGTGTTGTCCAGTTAAAGGTGTTGATCAAGGGGCATTGTCATGCCTGAGTGTAGATGAAGGATGTTGACATCTAGTTTGTTCACAACTACTCCATTAAATGCTGCAGGAGAAATGGTGGTGGTGGCTTTTTTCTGAACTCCCAAGCAGTCTTAGAAAAATATCATTCCTATTATTCTTGGTGATTGCTCACTTTGCAAAAGAATTAAATGAAGCTGGAAGCATGACTAGAGATGAGTTTGCATGCTTTAGTTCTAAATACGTACTTGAACCACAAAAGCAATGGCATAGGATTGCTCTTGGCCAGGAGCAGCTGCCTGTGTGGGGAGTGCTCTGCAGGAGAGGAGCTGATGTTAACTGGTGAAGCTTGCAAATATGCGACTGGATATGGAGTCTGAAAACGCAAGAGAAATAATTCTTCTGTGAGGGATCCTCCTTCCTCTCACCTCCTCCTCCTCCGTGTCTCACTTGTGTGTGTGTGTCGCCGTAGTGAGAATTACAGCCCTGAAGTGAGGGCTCGGGCATTACTCTGAGCTTCTGTCTTTGCCAAAAAAACCCACAGGGAACAGTAACAGTAGCCTGGGTTTAGGATCAATTAATTTCTAACTTTTTTTTTTTTTTCCCTTCTGTAGAGATGTGAGTTCTGCCAGAAGTCAGGTGCCACAGTGGGCTGCTGCCTCACTTCCTGCACGAGTAACTATCACTTCATGTGCTCACGAGCCAAGAACTGCGTCTTTCTGGATGACAAGAAGGTTTACTGCCAGAGGCATCGTGACTTGATCAAAGGAGAGGTGAGGTTCTTCTTTCCTTGCCTCATCTGAAGGTGGGGTTACCCTCTAACTACAAGCGCTGCTTACAAGTTCATGTTGAATGTGGTCCTTACGAACAAGGGCCACACTGCAGCACAGTTAAAGACAAGTCAGTGATACAACTGGCATGGGGCAGGTTGGCATGGTGGGCCAGGTCAAAACCCAGAAGATCAAACTGCAGACAAGGTTAGATGGACTGTGCAGCTACACATGGTGGTTCCTTGAAAATGATTGAGTGGTTCTGTGGATTCTTGTTCCAGGTGGTTCCTGAGAATGGGTTTGAAGTTCTTAGGAGAGTTTTTGTGGACTTTGAAGGGATCAGTTTGAGAAGAAAATTTCTTAGTGGGTTGGAACCAGAGAACATCCACATGATGATTGGTAAGATCTTGTCTCTGAACACTTAAACTTCCTTTGGTGCTGAAATCCGATTCACAGAAGCCTTCTGTTTCTCTTTCCCTCAGGTTCAATGACAATAGACTGTTTAGGGATTTTGAATGATCTCTCAGACTGTGAAGATAAGTTGTTTCCCATTGGCTATCAGTAAGTATAAGATGTGCCATGATGACATGTCTGTTAGTTTGTTAGATGCCAAACCAGTGCTGCAATAACACATAAATTTGTTAGTTTGCTTCATACCCTTCTGCGGAATGTTGTGATGAAGCTGGGCTGACACGTGTCCCATGCCATTCAGAGAAACTGAACATTTAAATAGCAAAGCTGAGGTTTACTCAGCTGCTGAGTAACTAGCTCTGTGTTTGGACTCTTCCAGGTGCTCCAGGGTGTACTGGAGCACAACGGATGCCAGGAAGCGCTGTGTGTATACCTGCAAGATCATGGAGTGCCGGCCACCGGTCATAGAGCCAGACATCAACAGCACTGTGGAGCACGATGACAACAGAACAATTGCCCACAGCCCCGTTCCCCTTACAGGTAATCTGGCAGGGACTGTCTGGCAATGTCTACATGATTCTGCCATGGTACTTTATGAGAATGTAAAGGAATTTCATGTGTAAGCCAAGGGTTGTGGTACTGCTGCAACTGTTGGAAGATGTTCCTGGGGGAAGAGACCAGCTGTTATCTGATGGCAGGGGAGCTCTCATGTCAACTTTGTGTTAATTTAACCAATACCCTGATTCTCCCAGTGAAACCTGAGAGCAATATATACTTTATCAGATCACAACTTTCCAGATTCATTGATGCCTTACTCTGTTGTTTCTCTTTTGTACAACAGAAACTCTACCTAAAGACAGCAGAAATACACCTGAAATTGTAAACCCACCATCACCAGATCGCCCCTTGCATTCTCAGACCTCCAGTTCCTATTACTATCCAGTGGTCCCAAAGGGTCTCCGGATCAGGACACCCAGTTACCCGTCCACACAGAGGTCACCTGGCTCTAGGCCATTACCCTCTGCAGGTATTTCCAGTGCTGTTGACTTTGATTTTGGGGGAGGTTTTGTTTGTTTTAGAATTACTTCTGCTTTGGTTCATGTCTTTTTTCGCTTTGTTAGGAATGTGGTGGTTAGTTTTCTGTTTCTGGAGAAAATAGCAAAATTGCAATAGGTCTGAGGGGAAGAAAGTTCTGAAACTAGACAGCAGAGATGGTCTGTAAGGAAATGCTCCGATTGAAACAAAAACTTCCCTGGGCTGAAGCAAGCAGTGTTTGCACAGTACAGAAGCAGTAACACAGGCAAGCTGTAATATGTTAGGGAGTTAATAATCTCAGTTGGTGTTTCTCCAAACTGAGTTGGAAATCTGGCATGCAATTCCACTGCTATTTCTGTAGGAATGAGTCACATTTTGTTTCAAAGTGCTACTGAAAGTTCACATTTAAACTTGAGATGCAGAACCCTGAGCTACAAACTTGTCAACTTTACATGGTGAATCCTGGTTGACATTATCAGGTTTTAAACACCTACCTCAATGGCCATCATTATGTTCATGCTGTCCAGCTGATACAGTTTGCTGAGTTTTAGTTGCTTGTGTGAAGGAGGAATTGGGTTTATGTTGACTGTGACAGTTTCAGATCACTTGACAGTCTTTATTGCCTTATTTTCTCAGGAAGTCCTACCCCGGTGACCCATGAAATAGTGACAGTAGGAGATCCTCTGCTATCCTCTGGGCTGAAGAGCATTGGTTCCAGGAGACACAGCACCTCCTCCTTGTCACAGCAGCAATCCAAACTCCGGATTATTTCTCCACCACAAGCTGGGAGCATGTACTCCAGGCACAGTGTATCTTCAGTCTCTAGCTTGGGGTCCTCTTCAGAACACGAACACATCAGGAGCACTGACCGTTTTGTGGGACCGGTGAATGCAACCGCTTTGAGCGCTGCCATTCAGAGTTGCTCCACCAGTTCAGGCTCCCAGAAAACAGCAGCTACAAGTGGAAGTAAAACTTACCAGCTGGATTCACCTCAGTCTGTAGAAGGAAAACATCCCAGTGGTTCTGATTTAATAGCCAAAGGGGCATCTTCTAAGGGAGAGAAGGTGAAGATGCTGACCTCAAAGGACTCAGATTATTCAGCTTATAGTTTTGCTTCTGGAGGAAATTCCAAAACTCAACCAACCAGTTCATCGGGTACAGAAATGAATGTTAAAATAGGAACCTTTCAGGAATGTTCAGGATTGTTTTCTTCCAAAGATGCAATATCCTTTCCACCTTTGCATCAGAGAGGCCCAAGGAAAGACAGAGATCAGCACGTGGAACCCGTACAGCCAGAGAAGATGTCTGCGTTTGATGAGATGGATGCAAAGACATTGAAGTCTGCTGGAGTCAACAGCAGATCTCCAGCAATGAGTGAGCAGGTTGTTTCTGCCCCTAGAGACAGGCGTCAGAAGGGAAAGAAGATACTGAAAGATAGTTTTAAAGAGAAGCATTCCCTAAAATCTCTTACAGATTCGAGTCAAGCAGTAAGCAGTGATGAAGGAAATCTGAAACCAGAATTTGTTAATCAGAGCTTGGCAGCGGAACAGATTAGCCAGAGGTTATGTAACAGCATTCCTGCTGAAAAGGCTGGTGAGAAGTCTCCACCTTCACAAGGGCCTTCTAAAGGTTCTGTGGTGCAGCTTGAAGCAGCCCCTAAGGAACCGCAGGCTCCTAGGAAGCGCACTGTCAAAGTCACCCTGACTCCCCTCAAGATGGAAAGTGAAAACCAGTCTAAAAATGCACAGCAGGAGAGCGATGCTGAACCTCAGTCTGCAGGGTCAGACCTGGCCGCTTTGGCCGAGCCCTCCTCAACTTCAGACAGCCCTGAAGATAACCGTGTGGTTCAGGGAAGTCCAAACGAAGCACCAGCGCAGGAACCTCAGAATAACACCTATGAAAATTTGCCCATTCAAGACAACAGCTTGATGCTCCAGGATGGAAGTAAGGCTCAGGAAGAAAGCTCCTACAAGCGGAGGTATCCACGGAGAAGCGCTCGTGCCAGATCCAACATGTTCTTCGGATTGACTCCTCTGTACGGGGTGAGGTCTTACGGAGAGGAAGACATTCCCTTCTACAGTAACTCCACCGGGAAGAAGCGGGGCAAGCGGTCTGCCGAAGGACAGGTGGATGGTGCAGATGACTTGAGCACGTCAGATGAAGACGACTTGTACTACTACAACTTCACGAGAACTGTGGTTTCCTCGAACGCCGAGGACAGGCTGGCATCCCATAACTTGTTCCGGGAGGAGGAGCAGTGTGATCTCCCAAAAATCTCACAGCTGGATGGTGTGGATGATGGAACTGAAAGCGACACAAGTGTCACAGCAACGACAAGAAAAGTCAGCCAGGTGACTAAAAGAAGCAGTAAAGAAAACGGAACAGAGAATCTGAAGCTAGACAGAACTGAAGAAGCTGGAGAGAAAGTGCAAGTCACCAAGAGCTCCACGGTCCACAAAAGCGACCCGAAGATTGAGAACTGCCACCCGGTGAGCAGGGTGAAGGCCCAGAGCCAGGATTCCCTGGAGGCTCAGCTGAGCTCACTGGAAACGGGACGCAGGGCTCACGCCAGCACCCCTTCTGACAAGAACCTGCTGGACACGTTCAACACAGAGCTCCTGAAATCCGACTCAGACAACAACAACAGCGACGATTGTGGGAACATCCTCCCTTCTGACATCATGGACTTCGTACTGAAGAACACACCATCCATGCAGGCACTGGGAGAGAGTCCGGAGTCCTCCTCATCCGAGCTCCTAACGCTCGGAGAAGGGTTAGGTCTGGACAGCAACCGTGGCAAAGATATGGGTTTGTTTGAGGTGTTCTCCCAGCAGCTGCCCACCGCCGAGCCAGTGGACAGCAGCGTCTCTTCCTCCATCTCTGCAGAGGAGCAGTTTGAGTTGCCATTGGAGCTGCCCTCTGACCTGTCTGTTCTGACCACTCGCAGCCCCACAGTGCCCAGCCAGAATCACAACAGGCTCGCCGTCATCTCGGAGTCCTCACTTTCCTCCTCGGGAGAGAGGTCCATGCTTGCCTTGCCCTCCACAGAGTCTGGGGAGAAGAGAGTGACAGTAACAGAAAAATCTGCCTCAGGGGAAGGTGACACAGCTCTTCTGAGCCCTGGCGTAGACCCCAGCCCCGAAGGACACCTGACGCCTGACCGCTTCATCCAGAGTCACATGGATGCAGAGCACATAGCCAGCCCGCCCTGCGGCCCTGTCGAGCAAGGGCATGGCAGCAACCAGGACTTGACAAGAAACAGTGGGACACCAGGCATCCCAGTATCACCCACTGTTCCCCTCCAGAGCCAGAAGTATGTGCCAAGCTCCAACGACAGTCCTGGCCCCTCACAGATATCCAATGCTGCGGTGCAGACAACGCCGCCCCACCTCAAGCCAACTGCAGAAAAGCTTCTGGTGGTCAATCAGAACATGCAGCCTCTGTATGTGCTCCAAACCCTTCCCAATGGTGTGACTCAAAAGATACAGCTGACGCCTTCTGTTAGCTCTGCGCAAAGCGTGATGGAGACCAACACGTCGGTGCTGGGGCCCATGGGGAGTGGGCTCACGCTGACCACAGGGTTAAACCCGAGCTTGCCCTCGTCTCAGTCTTTGTTCCCTCCCACAAGCAAGGGGCTGCTGCCCATGTCCCATCACCAGCACATACACCCCTTCCCCACCACTTCACAGACTGGCTTCCCACCGAACATCAGCAGTCCCTCACCAGGCCTCCTGATCGGTGTGCAGCCTCCCCCAGATCCTCAGCTCTTGGTGTCTGAAGCCAGTCAGAGGACAGACCTCGGTACCACTGCTTCTACACCAGCAGCTGCCCTGGGCAAGAAACGGCCCATCTCTCGGCTGCAGTCACGGAAGAATAAGAAGCTGGCTCCATCTGGAACCCCTTCTGCTATAGCTCCTCCTGACATGGTCTCCAACATGACCTTAATTAATTTTGCTCCTTCCCAGATTTCCAACCACCCGCTGGATTTGGGAACCATTGCAAATTCAACATCGCACAGAACCGTCCCCAATATTATCAAAAGGTCCAAGTCTGGGGTAATGTATTTTGAGCAGACGTCTTTGCTCCCTCAAGGTGGGACCACCACTGCAGTTGGCACGTCTCCCAGTGTTATTGGGCCAGATGCTAGCCACCTCCCAGCAGGGCCTGTATCGGGCCTGGCGTCGAGCTCCTCGGTGCTCAACGTTGTGTCCATGCCAGCCACGGCAGCCCCCACTACCGGCGGGTCGGTTCCTGGTCACGTTCTGGGACAGAGTTCGGTAACGTTAACTAGCCCTGGATTACTGGGGGACCTTGGTTCAATAAGCAACCTCCTCATCAAGGCTAGTCAGCAGAGCCTTGGTCTTCAGGAGCAGCACATGACTTTACCACCAAGTTCTGGGATGTTTTCGCAACTGGGAGCGTCCCAGACTCCATCTACATCAGCGATGACAGCTGCGTCGAGCATCTGTGTCCTGCCTTCAGCTCAGACAATGGGCATGACCGTGGCTCCATCATCTGCTGACCCAGAAGGCTCTTACCAGCTTCAGCACATGACACAGCTCTTAGCCAGCAAACCTGGGGTCGCTTCCTCCCAGTTGGACCTTGGCACAGCTTCGGCAGCAACACAGTTGTCGAGCTTCCCGCAGCTGGTTGACACTCCCAGTAACACTGGACTGGAACAAACGAAAGCTTCCTCGTCAGTGATGCATGCCAGCTCAGCATCTCCTGGAGGCTCCCCATCATCCGGGCAGCAGTCTGCAAGCAGCTCTGGGCTGGTTCCCACCAAAACAAAGCAGAAAATCAAACGCATTCAGCCGTTGTTGGACAAAGGGAATGGAAAGAAGCACAAATCCTGTCACGCATGGAGCGGTTCCTCCGAGGGGCACGCTGCTGACAGAGGCACTGTTGCTGGACCCCAGGCCTCAGCTGCTGCAGGGTAAGAGGAGCGTTTGATTTTGCTCATCCCTGTGGGTTTTGTAACAATATGAGGAAGAATCTTGCATTAGTTTTACAACAGATTTTTCTTGTAGTAGTTTCTAAGGCAAAAACCCAGCTGACAGCAAAAGGGAGATATGTTAAGAAGCAAAAAGATCTTTTAGGTCTGGAAAGGGAAGGATAAATCCTGAAGGCTTTGAGGATTGGGGTTCTGAGGACATTATTCATTGTTGTCAGCTCTGGACCAGCATGTTGAGTGTTCTTCCTGCCCTTCCACCCTCCTGCCCTACAGGCAAGAGGGGCTGAGGGGGAGGAACTGGGAGAATCTTGCACTCTCATTTGTCAGGGCAGCAGAGGATGACTTTCTAGACCTTCATTTAAAACAGCACTTTAATTGACTCTTTGGATCTTGGATCTGTGGACAGAGTAAGAGCTGCTGGTCTGTGCTTTACATGTAAAATGAAACCACTTTCTCTTGCTCCTGGATTCATGCTCCTTGTGAAGTGAAAGTCTAGTTTGTAAAGTGATGCTGGAAATATGATCTGGTTCCTTGTACCTGAGGAGCAGCTGTTACTGCTGCTGTAGCTGTGCTGAGTCACTCGTGGCAGGTCTCAGTGGACCTGTCGCTGCCTTCTAGTCTGTTTTCAGCTTAGCAGGTCTTCTGAATGTTCCTAAATCTTCTGTTCCAGGACTCCTGCTCTGAAGGCAGATACACAGGATGCAGCAAGCATGGATCAGCCATTGCAGAAACAGTGTGGCCAGTCTTCAGGGTAAGCATTGCACAGACCTTCCATCAGACTGCTCTTGCTCAAGCTGAAGGGAATTTAAACAGAGACCGTGAGTAGCATTGCTTTGCAGTTAAAACCTCCTGAGAGCTTTCAGTCTGGAATGAACAGTCACCTTTAGCTGCAATATGGAGCTGGTTTTTTCAGTTCAGTTCTAGGAAGCTGAGTCTTTGCTGGGAGGACAATTGCTCATACAGTGGTGGCTGCTCAGGTGTTATCATAGAGCTTCCTGCTGAGCAGGGCTGACACAGAGAAGCATAGAATGGCAGGAGTGGAAGGGACTTCTGGAGATCATCAAGTCCCAATCCCCCTGCTAGCACAGGATCACCAAGGGCAGGCTGCATAGGAACAGATCCAGGGGGGGCTTGAAAGTCTCCAGACCAGGAGACTCCACAACCTCCCTGAGCAGCCTGTTCCAGGCTCTGTCACTCACAGTGTGTTTTTTCCTCAAGTTGAGGTGGCACTTTGTGTTTCACCTGCTACCGTTGCCTCTTGTCCTAACACAGGGCACAGCTGTAAAGAGACTGACCTCTTCTACATGACATCCACCCTTCAGATATTTGTAAACATTCATAAGATCCCTTCTCAGGCTTCTCTTTTCCAGGTTAAACAGCCCTAGGGCTCTCAACCTTACCTCTTAAGAGAGATATTCCAGTCCATCATCTTGATAGCTCTCCATTGGATTCTCTCCAGTATTTCCCTGTCCCTCTTGAATTGGGGAGACCAGAACTGAATGCTGTACTCCAGTTGTGGTCTCACTAGTGCAAAGTAGAGGGGCAGGAGAACCTCCCTTGACACACTGGACAGACTCTTCTTTATGCACCCCAGGAGACCATTGGCCTTCCTGGCCACAAGGGCATATTGTTGTTCCCTGGATAAGTTATTGTCCACCAGAATAGGGCTCAGACCCTATTACATCAGACCTGCAGACTGTTGCATGCCACAAAAACAAACACTGTGGAATAGATTCCTCTTATTTGTTTGTCTCCCATTGAACTAAAATCAGAATGACAAGAAGCCTGGGAAAGGGTTCTTGTGTCTCTCTGGTTCTCAAGACTTTACAGGCAGCTGTTCAGGGCTGGTGAGGAAAGGAGTCAGGCTGTTAAATATCTTTTCTGTGTCCCTTACCTCCCAAGGCAAACAGAAGTCCTCCCCGAATCTCAGTCAACGCAGAACTCAGCAAATGAGCCAGAAAATGCAGGTATGTCGCTTCAGAAGCACTGTGTCTTGAGATCCACCAGGACTGGGAAATCAGTACCTTGAAGTTTTGGGTTTTGTGTATCTCATTCTTCTGGGGAAACTCTGAGAGCTGTTAGTCCTGTTGTTATTGCTATAAAGGGAGGAAAGGTTTGTTTGCTATTAATAGCTATTGGACAGATAATTGCATCTCTGGTTTTAGTTGGTGGAGATTCCAGCACTCGAGTTTTCACACTCGTACTGCAGCACTGTCTAGATTTTTTTTTATTTTTTTTTTTGATGGATTTACTGGACAAAAGTTAGTAAGTAGTTCTCAGCTGTGGGACAACCAGTGGAAAAAGTGACATTCTACCCACTTTCCATCTTCATGCTGATTTCTCTTTACTAGGCTTGAAAGCTCTTGAGGAGGAAGAGAGCACTTTTAGCTCCCCACTTATGTTTTGGCTTCAGCAAGAGCAGAAGAGGAAAGAGTGTCTAGGAGAGAGGAAACCAAAGAAAGGTTTGGTTTTTGAGATCTCCAGCGACGATGGCTTTCAGATCTGTGCAGAAAGCATTGAAGGTGAGAAGGGTGCAGGTCTGCACTGCTTTTAGCTTTCCTTGCTAGGAGTAAAAATAAGACTTTTTTAAGCATCTCTTACTTGGGGTTTTAAATGGATTTAAAGAAAATGTTTTTATTTACAGGCCTAGAACAATCTTAGTTCATAACAATGTCTGGATTCTAGTGTTTTGGATGGTCTTCTTTCCAATAGAATATATTTGTTTTATCGACTGATAGTGCTGAGACATAATTTGTCAAGAAAGAGCCAGGGTGGATCAGGTGGTGTCCGGGCTTCTCCAGACCATTTGCTGGAGGCACTTCCCTTTATGCTGAAGTGAATTTTGGAGAAGACGGAAATAGTTGGAACCAAGGATCTGAAAGTGTGGCCCATGAAAGGATGCAAACCTCATAGTCTCCCATTAGTTAATGTGGATGAGGGTGTTTTGTTGGCAGGCAGCATACTGCACACGTACTGGTCTGTGGGTTCACTGGAAACCTAATGAGATGGGCAAAACA
The DNA here is from genome assembly GCA_025447755.1 of Corythornis vintsioides. Lineage (NCBI taxonomy): Eukaryota > Metazoa > Chordata > Aves > Coraciiformes > Alcedinidae > Corythornis > Corythornis vintsioides. Next base: position 36,295 of record JAOEGS010000229.1, read on the forward strand.
AGGGTGATAGCAGGGCATGGGTTTTGGCAGTTCTCAGTGCCCAGCTCTTGGATGCTCCTTCACTCTCCCCTCTTCTGTTTGTGTGACCACAGAGGCCTGGAAGTCGCTGACAGACAAAGTCCAAGAGGCCCGTTCCAACGCCCGCCTGAAGCAGCTCTCCTTTGCAGGTAACATCCTGAGCCACCCTCATTTCTGCGGTGATTCTGCACACGCGAGAGCGAGCAGATCTTTGAGTGTTCTGGGGCTCAGGGTCTGAGGAGCTTCAGTTCAGCTCCTGCCTGCTTTATGGAGGATAATTTCCTGATTAAGTGACTGAAAACTTTTACAGGGAAGCACCACAGCACAGCTGCGTTGGTTGCACACAAAGCGGTGTAGACGAGGCTGCTGTCTCCTCCTGCTCCAGGCCTCTGTGGTCAGTGGGGGTTTTTGTTGTGCTGTATTTCAGGCGTGAATGGTTTGAGGATGCTGGGGATTATCCATGACACCGTTGTGTTCCTGGTTGAGCAGCTGTATGGAGCAAAGCACTGCCACAACTACAAGTTCAGATTCCACAAGCCAGAAGAGGCCAATGAACCCCCTCTGAACCCCCACGGCTCTGCCAGGGCTGAAGTCCACCTAAGGCAAGTGGGAGCCTTGCCCTTGTCCTCATTAATGGTCCATTCCCTCGATTCTTTAGCTCCAGAGCTGGGTGTTAGCAGCAGATGCCACAGCACTAAAGCTCCATTTACAAAGAAATGTCAGGAGCTTTCACATGTAAATCAGTTCTTCTGCAACTTCTGTGTCTGCCCATCTCTTGGTGCCCCTTCATTGACTGTTGCAGTGTTTAAAGCATTCCTGGCTGGCAGTTCCATGCAAAGTTCTCCAGGCTCTTGTGCATCACCCCCTGGTTCAGAGAAGGCTTTGAGAGAGGGCAGGCTGGAGAAGGTGTCAAGCAGTAAACATGTCGCGCTGGTGAATGAAACACCTGTTTATTTTCAGTAGGTTAAACAAACTTCTTGTCCTCTCTTTAACTTGCAGGAAATCTGCATTTGATATGTTCAATTTCTTGGCTTCTAAACACCGGCAGCCACCAGAATACAACCCAAACGATGAGGAAGAGGAAGAAGTCCAGCTGAAATCAGCCCGGTATGCAGCCCAGTTTGGAAGGTCAAAGGGGGAGATACACGATGGGGTTCAAATAGGCTGGTTGTTGTGTTCTTTGTTGAGGAGGGGGCTATAATTTGATATCTAGCAAGCACTAGCAAATAAAGAGGAGACTCCTACAGCTGCAGGGGAAGTGGTAGCTGAAGGCAACTGGACCGGCCTTCCTCTGAGTGTTTCTTTTCCTCGTTAACAGCCTGATGATTTGGGCAGAAAAAGAAGGAAATTATCTTCTACGGATGTATAAAAACAGAGTTAATTGTGCTCGTGTTCTCAGGGCTGCAGTGTCACGGTTTCTAAATTACTATATCTGGGGAAGTGTCTCAGTGCAGGGCACACTCATGGACAGGTCATCACTGAGCAGCATCTCTTCATTCCAGGCGGGCGACCAGCATGGATCTGCCAATGCCCATGCGCTTCCGGCACTTGAAGAAGACATCCAAGGAGGCAGTTGGTGTCTACAGGTACAGTTTGTTTCTGGGACCTCTGGACAGGTGAAAAAGGGAAACCTGCTTTGAAGTCAGGCCTCAAAATTGAGGGGCAAAATCAGAGTTGGGGTTTTTTCTCCTCCTCCCCACCCAGGTTTTGTATTTGAGAAGTAATTCTCAGTACAAACCAATCATTTCTTTCTTGGTGATAACTAAGGTGTGTGCTCAGGGGTGGGCAGGAGAGGCCTCATGTTCTTGTGGTTGGTGTTGATTGCAGAAGAGCAGCAGCACCATAGTGATCCTTGTAACAACCTGTTTGCTGCAGTGTTTGCACTCTTGGATTTCTCATCTTCACTTGTAATGTTGGAAGCACTCCCCTTGTTCTTTTCCAGGTCTCCCATCCATGGCCGGGGTCTGTTCTGCAAAAGGAACATCGATGCAGGTGAGATGGTGATCGAATATTCAGGCAATGTCATTCGCTCCATCCTCACTGACAAACGGGAGAAATACTACGACAGCAAGGTGAGTTGTGGGCTTCCGTAGAGGCTCTTAAAGCGTTTGAGGGAACTAGAGAATGGCTGTGAAGGTAGGACAGGCTGAAAAATGCGTTAGGAATATCCTGAACAGGGACTGCAGACTCCTTGGGACAGTTCCTGCTGGAGGTCCAGAGGCACTGCTCACTTCCTCCCGTGAGTCTTGGTCCAGCCTTCGCGCAGGGAGGGAAGAATCTGAGCAGGAGCTCGTGCAGATGAGCGAAGGAGAGGCTGCCGAGACTCGGAGCTGCGGCATTCGGCAGCTGTCAGGACCTGGTTGTCTGCCAAGGCATCTCCCTCTCCGCTTGCCCGAGCTGACCCTCTCCCTGTCCCCCCATGCAGGGCATCGGTTGCTACATGTTCCGCATCGACGACTCAGAGGTGGTGGACGCCACCATGCACGGGAACGCAGCGCGCTTCATCAACCACTCCTGCGAGCCCAACTGCTACTCCCGCGTCATCAACATCGATGGGCAGAAGCACATCGTCATCTTCGCCATGCGCAAGATCTACCGTGGGGAGGAGCTCACCTACGACTACAAGTTCCCCATTGAGGACGCCAGCAACAAGCTGCCCTGCAACTGCGGCGCCAAGAAGTGCAGGAAGTTTCTCAACTAGAGCTGCTGTCACTGCAGGCGAGCCCCGAAGGGACTGGGGTGAACCAAAGCTCCAAGTGACCCCTTCCTGGCCGCTCCGGCGGGATGCGGGAGGCAGAGACAGGGACGGAGGTCAGCTGGGCTCAGGGCCCTGGCTGGTGGACGTTTCTCTGTCAGTCACATCTTCATGTCTCGCATGCGCACACTTATCCTCGTGAACGACGCGGGCAACCGGAGAAGATCCGCGGTGTGGTTATGGTTTTGCTGTTCTCATTTCCCCCTGCCCTCCTTGTCTGTTTCTCAGCGTGGAGTTCATGGGTGGGAGAGGCAAGGGGAGGTTGGCCCAGGCTCCCAGTGGGGCAGCGATTGCAGGTCCCATCCCTCTGTTCCTCTCCATCTCTTGGCTCAGCGTGCTGAATGTGGAGTTCTCCTCCTAGCACAGTGTTTGTGTGAGCTTTCCCCCTGGGAGAGCGCTGCCCCCAGGACCATGTGCCTGTCTGGGCTTCCTTGTGTGACACGTCCACACAACACCACCAAGAGCTGGCCAGCCCACGGTGTGACCTGGTGGCTGGTGTGTGGCGTGGTTGGCATGGTTGGTTTCCTCTAGGAACTGGGAGAGTGGCATAGAGCAGCCCACGAGTAGTCTGAAGAGGCCTTGACTGGCACTTTGCTTCGAACCCACGTGCAGGGGAATTCCTGGCTTTCTTTGGCAGACAGGGGGCTTGTGCTAGCAGTTGGGGTGTTGTGGATCTTCGTGAATGGATGCCTCCTGCCGGCAGCCCCCTCCCACTCTGGCTCTGTAGGACAGACATGGTCCTTCCCCAGCCGTGTCCCTGGCTTCCTGCTTTGCCTGGCAAGCTGGAGGCACTTCCAGCTGGTGGTCCCTCTGCTGCCATGGAACTAGTCCAAGGGACAGACTGGGAGTGAAGGGCTGGGTGGAGGCTTCCATGGGATCTGCTTCACTCGGCCTTGCTGCAGCATCCTGGGATGAAGCAGGATGATGGGGAGGCCACTCTCCTGGGCAAAGTCCCATGGTCTTCCCGAAGGGCAGGGAAGCAGCACTGAGCTGGCATGTGCTTTCAGTGGGGACAGGGCCGACCGCCACCCGGGAGCGCGTGGGGAGAAGCTGGTGAGGGCACGTGGAGATCCCGGCTTCTTCCAAGCCCCTGGAAAGCTGTTGTCCTGGTGAATGGAGAGCAAACCCTCCTCCCAGCCGGGTCCGCTCCGCACCTCCCAAACACTGAGAAAGAAGGAAAGAGCCCCAGGCCTGACAAGTGGCGTCATTGGATTTTACTCTGTTCTGTTTACAGTTTAGTATTTAAGGTTTTATAAATGTAAATATATTTTGTATATTTTTCTATGAGAAGCACTTCATAGGAAAGCACTTAATGACGAGGCTTTTTAAACAGCGGTATTATCCTAATTTAAGAGAATCTCTTTTTAATGAGTTTTTTATTTTCGTAGGATGGTTATAGGAAATACCTGGCTGGACACAGTCTGATCCTTTCTTCAGAGAGGGGGTACACTTTATTTTTGTTTTTTACTCTTGTTCTGCCTTTTTTACTTCAGTAACTGTTTCCAGGAGGTTTGGCTGGACCTTAAACTTTATTTACCCGTCAGGATTGGGGCGGGAGGGAGAACTGCCCAACTGAGCAGGAGTCTGACTCTGCATTATCCACGCCCCAGGCAGGAGGCGAGACTCGGCTGTGCCCCACGCTGGCATGCTCTGTGTGCTTAAGGACAAACAGGAGACAGGAGAGACCTGATCCCTCCTGCGCCGGGACGTGCCCTCGCTTCCAGGCTGTCCCTGCAGGTGGGCAGCAGCCACCGTGGGAGCCGCCGGCCGGAGGGCTGCCTGGAGAAAGGTGGCAGACGCAGGTGGGCTGGGGGCACCTGCCAGCCCCCCAGCACACGCGGTGCTGTAACCCGAACCTGCACCCCTGGGGCCCCCAGAAACTCTTCCTCTGACCCAGGGGCAGAATAGGGCGCTCGGAGGGTTGGGACCTGCCGCTTTCCTTTCGTTATTGCACTGTGTGATGATTATTTGGTGATAGCTGTTGAAAGAAGAGTTCAGTTGACGCTGCATTTGTGATTGAGATGATTTGATGCACTGACAGGTTGGGAACGCACATACCTTGAGGCGGCCGACGCATGTTGGCCCAGGGGGTCTTGGCCCCATCCCTGGGTACAGCTGCTCCGGCCCTTCGGCCCTTGGCCAAGCCCGTGAGGTTATCCAAGTAGCTCAGCTCTGCCGCGGCCCTGTGACGGGAGCTCCTTCCCCAGCTGGAGCAGATCTGCCAGCTGCACACAGGGGCTGCCCCATGCAGGGAAAAGGAGGGAGGGGAGTTGTGGGGGCAGCTGCTGCTGAGGCCCCCCAGAAGCGGGCGTGGGGCTGGCTGGTGCCCGCTTTGCTGCTATCCCTGTGGCGGCTGCCTTGGCAGGAGCCGCTGTGGCCAGTGAAACTGTCTGTACCCGGGGAAGCTGCGCCCTGGCGAGCCCCAGCCCCTGGCGAGCGGCGGCAGCGAGCGCCTGCGCTCGCCCTCGTCCCCCGGCGCAGCCCCCTATGAATGTATATTTTATAAGGACTGACGCAGATCACGGTATCTGACAATACTAAAATTAATGGAACCTTCAGGCGTTTATTTTTCTGTGTACAAAGTGACATGGTTTTTGTTCTTTAAGGAGAAGCGGGTCATTGCAAAGGGCTGGGTATCTTTTCTTTACGGTTTTCTTTCGTTTCCAAGCAATACCAGGTTCTTCAGCGGGACGGTCTTTGTGCAGAATCATGCCATTCAAACCCATACTACTGGTCCACTCAACACTCGCAAGGTTTTTATAACTATAAATACGATATATATAGAAACTAATATAGTAATGCACCGTGTAATGAAGCCTAGTTCAGTATCAGTCCATGGCTTTTACTTCTCTTAACACTATAGATAAGGGTTGTGTTACAGTTGCTGCCGCTGGCCGGGAAGGCCTTGCCGCACGTCCCCCGCCAGCGCTGGGAGCGGGCAGCTCGGCATCCCCGGCCCTTTGTGTCCCCAGTCAGTACTTGTACCACTTGGTTTCTTCCTTCTCTTCCTCTTGTTTTGGTTATGGATGTTGGGGAACCACCTGCATATAGGGAAAAAACAAACAAACAAATGTGCTCTGTGCTTTCCTGGTATCTTTTTATTGAGGTACAGTAGCTTTGTCTATCAGCCGAGAACTATTCTTGTGGTGTTTCTTTTATTGAACTTAACAGTCTCTTTAGTAAATACAGGTAGGTGAATAATTGTTTCAAAAAAAAAAAAGGAAAAAAAAAAAAAAAAAACAACTCTGCAAAGGCAAGGTTATGTTCTAGAAATACATTTCTTGATAACTTATCATGTATAACAGACTCTTCTTTTTTTTTCTTGTGTTCTTCCAAGCTTCTGGTTGTTTTGTTGTTGGGTTGGTTTCTTTTTTAAAAAAAAAAAAAAAAAAAAAAAAA